>LKNJ01001499.1:28564-105627 GCA_002120245.1 Maccullochella peelii
TCTCCTCTCTTCCTTCCTCTCCTTGTCTCCTCTCCTCTCTTCCTTCCTCTGTCTGCTCTCCTCTCTTCCTTCCTCTCTCTGTCTCCTCTCCTCTCTTCCTTCCTCTCCTTGTCTCCTCTCCTCAGATCTTCCTCCACGGTAACAACCTAAACTCGCTCCACCAGCTCATCCAGCCGGAGTGTTTGCCGTCTGAGTTCGGCGGGACTCTGCCGCCGTATGATATGGGCATCTGGGCCCGAACGCTGCTGGGACCCGACTACAACGACGAGACCGAGTACACGCTGACCTACGACGCCCTGCACGTCAGGGAGAACTGTGGAGGAGGAGGAGACAAGGAGATGATGAAGAGGTGAGGGCATGAGGAGAGAGAGCAGGAATATTAATCCAGAAACATCAACATATTTACTGCAACATTAGTACTTTTACTGCTGATACTTTAAGGACAGTTTGCTGATAATACTTTTTTGAATGCAGGACTTTTACTCGTAGTGGAGTATTTTCACAGTGAGGTGTTAGTACTGAGTACTTCCTCCACCACCGGCTGCTTTTACTGCTGCTCAGACAGTTTCTGTGTGTGTTTCAGGTCTCAGTCGGCCGTGGAACCAGGAACTCTCCGACAAACGGAAAGAGAGACCAGCACACCACTACTGGCCCTGGACTGAACACACACACACACACACACACACACACACACACAATCTAGAGCCGTCACACACACGCAGATCCATCAACACACACACACACGTACAGACTTACAACACACAACATCCACTTACACATACACACATATTGACCTGAACTTTGACAGTGACTGAACTTTCTGAACACACACACACACACACACACACACACACACACACACACACACACACACACAGTCTGTCCTGTCTCTGAGCCGTCTAATGCCTCCCAGCTGAGCCTCTCTCCCGCCAGCAGCATCTGTCCTGATGTCCACGACAACACGCTCTGAAGTGCGTGTTTGTTTGTGCGTCGACTGTGCGCCGCCACACGCAGGAATGTTAACGCCGTGATCACATTCAATCCGTGACGCGATTCGGTTTCTGTGAGCCGTGAGCCGAGTCCGAAACCTAAAACCAGAGAATCGGACGAAGGGATGCGCTGAAACTTTACTTAAAACGTCCGAGAACAGAAGTGACGTCAGGCCACGTTAGCGAAGAAGACGGTAAGACAAAAAAAACTTAACGTTTAAATATACAATCATCCATAATTAGGAAACATTTAGAGCGGGTTGCACCAACAAGGATTCATTTAAACAAAGATTACGTTTGTGTAAAGTTTTAAATGTTAAACCAGTTAGAGTTTCAACAGTTAGTGGATCAATCGAATAGTCAGGGATTTTGTCACTCATATTATTTATCTGTCTTACGTCTATTTGGGGGATAATCATGCGCTGCGTTTTGGAACTACAGTTCCCATAATGCTTTGAGGGATGCATACAGGAAGTATAATGTTGCCATGGAGTCATTTAGTTAGTTGTGGGCTACAACTTGAGCCCTGTCTTTCAGTTTGTTTACATTTTAGAAAAATATGCCGAATGATTCAACGTAATGAGGTGATTTTACAGCTTGTTTCTGCTGCCCCCAAGTGGCCAAATAAATCAATGAATGCAGCTTTAAAGAAAAGTTTCACGTTAATCTTCCTTTCCAACAGAATGATTACACGAGTCGTGATTTAATCCAGGATTAAAGATAATCCTTGTTGGTGAAACCCAGCCTTAAATGTTCGAAAGAGCATTTGTCTTCAGTGTTTTCTGAGCTGTGAATCTAGAATCTAAATCTAAAGTTAGTTTCAGGTAACTGTGCGGCTCTGACATCGCGGCTCCATCACGACACTAAATTCTTAATCTACGTGCTGGAGTATTTTAACATATGAATTACAATACTTAACTGACTTTAATGTCCTGAAATCTGAAAGAGAAAGAAATTTAAAGGAGGTGGAAACACTTCCACATCAGTTATCTAAAGGCGACGTAAAAGAAACTTCACTTTGGTAGAATAATTTCACCTTTTTTTCATGTGAAACCACAAAATCACATCAAGTTAGACCAACTTTGCACAGGCATTTCAAAATAAAAGCACCGCACACGTCGCCAGGCAAATCGGCAGATCGTATAACCGGATCATATGCATGAACATTTTTTAAAAACTGTTCTACCGGAGTGAAATATTTCTTTTCTGAAAAAGCATTGTGCTGTGAAGAAACCACAGGTTAAACTTTAACCTCGACTGCAGTGATGGGAAAGATTGTTTTTATTGAATCTAACTTATTCGAAGATTGTATATTATTGTTATAAGTATTATTACACAGCAAAAAAAGTGACACACTTGGCCAGAAGTCAAATTATCTTCAATTTCTGCCACGAAAATCATTGAAATCGGAAAATCTCAGAGCAGACTCGACTCGTTAAACACACCAGACTTATGAGGAAAGTAATAACATTTGCAGGTTGATAAGTTCGCTATAATGTGAATTATTTGTAAAATATAAAGGCGACTTGCCAAGTTTGTCATTATTTTTTGCCGTGTGTTTGACTCATCATCAGGGCTACACTGAGCAGTGATCTGATCTGTAATGTATTTCCTTTCAATGAATGTATAGAAGTAAACATTTACACCAACAGCGTCGTGTTGGGTTTCATTCAACAGTGGGGATTTTATTTTGAAAGGGAGAATTAAAGAAACAGTTCACACAAAAAAACAACTTATTTTTCGGTGCGATTAACTAAACTAGACTTAACTAACTAGACTTTTGAAGTGAAAAACATGTTTTTAAACACAGTGAGACTTTTACTCACAATAATCCACAGACTTTTGTTGTAAAAAGTTTTTACTTTTAACCAAAGTTCAACTATCAACTAGCAAGAAAAAGCTCTGTGGATGATCCCGAGTAAGTATATTATTGTTGTTTGGAAAGAAATGCTGTTAAATATTTCAAAAAAGGGAATTTTGGAGGTTTTGGGAACAAAATGAAGGAAACAAACCACATCTGGATGAATAAATGGTGGAAAACAAATACATTTTATTGTGTTTTTTGGGTGAACTGTCACTTTAAATAGCAGCTACAGACAACAAGCGACGACAGTTATGGTTCATTAGAAAAACACACAGAGAGAGGGCTAACTTTTCCAAAGCTCAGTAACTTCACAAAGAGCGAAGGAATTTGTAATCAAATAAAGGACGAAATCACTTTTTAAAAGTCAATGTAAGTAATGTGATAAAGAGTAAAATCTTTGAGGAAAGAGAGTCTCCACATATTTGTTTAAATCTCCCAAAGTGTGACCTCTGACCTCAGAGCAGCAACACACGTAGCTCCAGCTGATTTGATCCAAACTCCTCGTCTTCGTCAGTTAGCAGCTAGTTTAAAGGTCGACAGACAGGAGAGGCAGCCGGCGGCCTGAATATTATCCCAATATTATTAGAATTACACATTTACAGAGTCCTTTACATACGTATTCATCACATCTTACAGAATGAACCTGTTATTTAAGATGAGCTTAAACAACAACTAAAACGTACCTTTTCTACACTGTTTTAATGCTTTTTCTGCCATGAAAACGTGTCAAAGACACGTAAACTACAAACTTTCAAAGCCTTTAGGGTCTACGTGTTGTGTTTAGATTCTGAGCTTGCGAACTGTTTTTGCCTTTTAAAACTGCATGAAAACCTCCGAACTCCACTGGTGATCTTCGTGTTTTAACCTCCGCTGAAGGGTTTAAAGCTCAGTCACGATACCTTTTTAAACCCTAAACGGAGGAGAACCAGTTCAATACAAACTGGAACAAACAAACACAGACTACGTTTACAGGCGCACTCATTCTCCACTATTATTCTGAATTTGATGCGGGTCATGTAAACAGCATATTCTGAAATAGGCCTTATTCCGAATGTAGCATTTTCCCATTAAGACATGTGGGATATGCCGATATTATTCGGGTTTTAGGAGCGTCCTTTGGACACGTGTACAGCTCGCGGCCTCTCGCTCTGTGCTGGAAACAACAGTCTGCAGGGCTGCAGGGTCCAGATGCACAGAAGAGAAGAAAAGCAGAAACAGCTGCTGTTAAACACGATGAAAGACTTGGAGATCAGCAGGTTTCTGGATGTGAGCACACGGTCCAACAAGGCTGCATGGAAACGGGAACATTAGTGGAAGATTCATCTTCATCAGCAACATGTGAACAGCTCAGTGGGAATATTGTCTTTTTTGGAATAAGGACAAAAACAAGATTATTTAGTGCATGTGAACGTAGTCGCTGTCAGCTCATAAAGAACCAATCAGGATGCCAAAGAAACAAAAACACACACTTTTGTTTTGTGGTTGCGATTTTTTGCCGTATTTTTATTTTATTTTATTTTTAATATAAATATAAATCATCTGTTATAACATCTTGTCTTTCCTTGTTACTGTGCAAAAGTGATGAAAAGGTGAAAACTGAAAATATGCAGAGTGGTCGAGCTAAAACGAAGGCTTCTTTTCTTATTTCATAAACAACAACAACATTATCAAAAGTGTGTGTGAGACATTTTAAAGTGTAATGAAGGAGGTTCACGCATGTGTTCCACGGTTTAGTGTTTTTTTTTTGAGACTCAGTAACTTCATCCAACTTTCCAAAACATTTCCAGATCCAGAAAATACATTTTGAGACCCATCACAAGATCTGCATGACCCTGAACCGGGTCCAAACAGGGTGAACCCGGGTTAATCGGGGCTGAAACAAGTACCGCACATGCTCAGTTTGTTGTTTTGGTGAAAGGTTGTAAAGTCAGTAGTAACTTCGTTTTTCATTTCCATCCTTCAGTCTGATGGTTTGATCCTTCGACAGTCTTTCAATGTTAGTAGTTTATCCACAAAAACCAAATCAGCACTCGGTCCGTGGGCCACGTGATTCTTCTCGGACTCGGGCAGTCAGTGTTTTTAGCAGTTTATCCACAGAAGAAGAATCAGCTGGCCGCTCAGTCAGTCCGATAAGTCTGTCAAACTGTTCTTACCAGGTCTGCGGTCCAGGATCCGTCCGCCTGCTCCCTGGTTCTCGGTGAGTTGGGGTTGATCTAAATGGGGCTCAGAGTCTGGCGCTGGGACGCCGTTAACTCTGGGTGCCAAACGTCCACGATGAAGATGAGGCGGTAACTGTCGGCGTCCTGCCAAACCTCGTGCTCGAAAGAGTCGTCGAAGATGAGGACTTTACCCTCCTCCCATTCCCTGAGACACACGAAGAAGAACGAGAGGTCAGCAGAGAGGAAGAGGAAACGCCAAACACAACAAACACACAATCAAAATGACTCAGGATGCTCGGCATCATGGGTCATTTCTGCATGCATTGCAGATGAGCAGCATCATATATGGCCGGTTAGCTCAGTTGGTTAGAGCGTGGTGCTAATAACGCCAAGGTCATGGGTTCGATCCCCGTACGGGCCACACAGTTTCTTACGTCAACGCTCAATATCCTGAAAAACTCTTCATTCCTGGTATAATGACGTCTTATCTCAAATCAGTCAAACATCCTTTTGAGATGTTTCACTCAGGTTTTATTTATATAGCAAAAGATCACAAGTCACAGGAGGAGGAAGAGGAGGAAGAGGAGGAGGAGGAAGAGGAGGAGGAAGAGGAGGAGGAGAGCAGAAACAGTAAGGAGGAAGATGAGTCCAGTACCTGGTCTGGTCGGTGCAGCGGATCCTGCAGCCCTGTTTGGGGATGACGAGGCCGAGGTGCATCCTCAGTCTGCAGTTAGTGGGACCAGTGTGAGGCCACACATGAGTACCTGGCTGCATCACTGAGAACTTAATCTGAACACACAGATTAAAAAACATAAGCAGATTAAACACCATCTTTATCTGTCCTGACTCCAAAACCAGATCTGAGTTATTTTAAGATGTTTCAAGCTGTCCTGGTTCGGAGGGTAAAAGCCCAGATTTGAGACTTTTTGGGATATTTTTAGCAATGAAATCCTTAACATCAGCATCTGGACACATCTGGCCCAAATGTAAAAACAACAGCCTGTTTTTGGAAGATACCAAACACTTCCAGACCAGGAGAGGCCGTTTCTGCATATACGACTTTCGGCAAGTCGTCTACCAAAATCTTTGCAGAGTTCTTGTTCCACCTTGAGGGGGTGTTCATGTGAATCTTCCCAGTCGGGAACTCATTTTTCCGACACCTCCTGAATGCAGCGTTATGCTGGCACCTTCTGCATTGAAGAAGAATATCTGCTGCTGTGAACACGTAGGTGTCTAGTCCTTATATATATATATAAAATACGAACGTTTTCAAATTTAATTTCCAGAACAAAATATTTGTGCCAATACACTATATTCGGCCAGAGTGTGTGTGTGTGTGTGTGTGTGTGTGTGTGTGTGTGTGTGTGTGTGTGTGTGTGTACCTGTCCTCTCCTGCAGCCTGTAGCTTCGGGGTATCTCTCCAGCAGTGAGCAGGTCTTTGGGACGCCATGACAGGCATTTCCAGCTTTTTTCCCTAAAACACAAAATACAGTCAAAACCTCAACTATATTTTTATTATCAATTATTCTGTTGATTAATGTTTCCAATTAGTCATTCTACAACATGTCAGAAAATAGTGGGAGTCCATTACAACGACATGAAACAAAGAAAAACAGGAATTAATCTCATTTGAGAATCTGGAAGCAGCAAATGTTTGACTTTTTTCTTTGACAAATTATTATTTTTCCCTCTTTTCTTTTTCTTTTCTAAAGTTGTCAATTCGTTTTCTGTTGATCGACTAATTGTTTCAACCAAACAGACCTCATAAACACAGTAATCTGTGTGTGAGTGCGCACCTTGCTGCCACAGTGTGTACTGGCCCCACTCTCCTTTCTCTCTCAGGTTCTCCTCCTCAGGTACGAACAACCCGGTGTTCTGGTCCATCACGGCCAGAGCCTCCTCCCTGATCGTCTTCCAGTTCCTCTCCAACGTCTAAAAGATTCACACAGCTCCACTTTAAAAAAGGTTACACATACATAACTAAATAAAAACACACACTCTGAACCCGTACCTTGACCAGATCAGTGTATCCGGTCTCTTTAGGCGTCCACCACGGCTGAGCCTTCAGTCCGTCCACGTTGTACAGAGATCTCTGCCACACTGACGCAAAATGGCCGCGTTTGTGGCCCAACTCATACCAGTGGTAGGCCTGCAGAGAAAGAGACGCCCTCATGTCTGTTGAATCTGTCAAATCCATTAAATGACAGGAGGTACCAAATCGGGCTGAGAGACAAAGGTACACACAGTATATTTATATTGGAAACAGAAAGCAGGCTGAGTGTGTCGTGAAGAGATGATTTTAACAAGCTTGACGACGTCATTACGGTTATTTTCATTATCGATTAACCTGCTGATTAGTTCCTCCATCAGAGCACCGACTACAACCCAAAAATATTTAGTTTACTGTCAAATAAAGCCAAGCAACAAATACTCACGTTTGAGAACCAGGAACCACAGAATGTTTGAAAAAATGATGAACTCTAACTAATTAATTGATCTGTACTTGTATGGCCGGTTAGCTCAGTTGGTTAGAGCGTGGTGCTAATAACGCCAAGGTCACGGGTTCGATCCCCGTACGGGCCACACAGCTTTTAAGGCAACACTCACACAGAGATAAGTAAAAGACGTCATCAACGTCGAGTGGAAAAGATAAAAGACGAGTCTCCATCGATGGACAGATTGCCTGCAAGTGAAATAATCATTGTTCTGGTATTTCCACCAACAGATTATTTATTACAGAACTCATGAAAGTAAAACGTCACTGTTGAGTTCTCTTCAGAGCCTTTGGCTCCACCTTGTGGCCAGCAGGCATTACTGCACCACTGTTTTTGTTAAAAGCTCGTCAGTGACTCAGTTTGTAAATCATCATTCAACATCTATGTTTGGATTTAAGTGACGAACGTACCAGGTATGTAGCCATGACTGTGTGTGTTTTTGTGCGTTACTCACGCTACTGTCTCCGACCCTCTGCAGGGCGTCACCCAGGTGGAAATAGAAACGCCCGTCGTCCGTCCCCGGTTCACCGGACTCCAAACCCTCCTGGAGACAGACGGAGAAAGGCAGTGCGGTTTTTTGGGAAAGTGGTTTGAGGGTTAAAACTTGGCAATCAGTGGGTTTCCTCGAACTTTAGTAACCAGGTAACCGCCGGCTTTTTGCATAAATCTGATTTCTTACAACTCATTTACATAAAAAACCTGGTTTCCATAATCTGGGTAGGGGATTAGAAAAACCAGATTTTGCAGCTATATTTCTCCTGGAGAAAACATCACCAGGCTGCTTGCAGTGCATGTGTATGTGCTGAAAGAAGGTCCTCACAAGTATGCAGACACGCGTGTGAATGCGTGCGTGTCCGTTTACCTTCAGGTACGGTATACTCTCTGCGATCTTGTTTTCCGACTTCAGGATGAAGCCGTAGTGAACTTTAGCGAAGCCGTTGCCGGGGACAACCGCCAGAACCTGTGGGGGAAGCACAGAGGTCAGACAACCAATCAGAGAAGGACAGTCAAGGTCCCACAAGCCCCTGTGAAACACGAGAGGACGTGTGTGTTTGGTAACGCCATCAGCGTACACACACCTCTTCGTAGACCTTCTTGGCGCCCTTGTTGTCTCCTAGCAACAGGTGGGCGACGCCCAGGTCGTTCTTCAGACTGATGTCTTCTGGAAAGATCTGAGACAGCTTCTCCAGAGTCGCCAGAGACCCGCGCATCCGACCTGACAGACCGGAGAAAACCATATACGAGCAGATTCAGCTTTTAGAGTTTCAGTCTGTATTTAAGGAATCAATAACAAAAGCTTTGAATCTCACAATTACAGTTTTATCAGTAATTATATTATATAATGTTATAAATGATGAGTGCGGACGCTCTCCTGCTACGCTACATCTTAACCTCGCAGTCTGTGATGTTTTTCCTTTAGCTTCTTGGTCGCTATGTTTTTTCTTCACATAAAGGCTGCGTGGCATTCTGGAGACCAGGCCGGTTAGCTCAGTTGGTTAGAGCGTGGTGCTAATAACGCCAAGGTCGTGGGTTCGATCCCCGTACGGGCCAAACAGCTTTTAAGTCAGAGATCCCTCACTAAGCTCTTTAATCAAACAACTAGCACTGACATCCAAAAGACAAAACAGAAAAAGACGTTATCAATGTCAAGTGGAAAACCAAACAACATGTCATCATCATCAACATCCTGCGGCTTCTGTTGTGTTTCTCTTTAATGTGACAGGATTCTTGTCAGACCTGTGGACAGGTACAGGTGTGGTTTACTCTGCGAGCCGTTGGTTCATTCAGACATGAAAACAACATGTTAAATAACGAGGTGCATGTCTGAGAGAGGCTAACAGAAGGTTAGCAACAGCAGTAGTAGCATTGGTATCTGTGTTACCCAGGAACTGCTGTCGCTCAGCTCGTCTCTTCAGTGCGGCTCTCAGGAGGTCAGAGGTCACATCAGGAAGCTCAGCAGCCTCTCTGTAGCTGTTGATGGCTCTATGCAACATGTCATTACTACGCAGCTTCTCAGCCAGGTCGTCCTCCACCTGCCACACACACACACACACATTACACACTGTGTCAGTGCAGCACCAGGTCACTGTACTGCAGTATTGTGCAGTAGTACTGTGCAGCACCTGAGCTTTTCCGTAGCGAGCGCGGGGACTCTGTGGATGCTTCTGCACCAGCGTCTCAAACGCTCTCAGCGCCTCCTCCAACTTACCCTGACAGAAAGCGGACCGATACATGAAGAAGTTAATGACGTAATAAATCCATCAGTTACAGACATTTTAGCTCAATCTAATCTTAAAAAAGATTGATTTTTTCTGAACCTTTTTGCGAAGCTTCTCTGCAGCGTCGATTTCAGCTTTAATGGTTTTATCAAACTTATTCAACAGTTTTGGTTTCTTCTTCTTCTTTGCTGGAGGAGACAGAAGAAGAGATGATACCAGAAAGAAAACAGAAAGAGAAATAAAATGCAGGAAGCTATTCGTGATCAGTTTGTACCTTTTTCTTTGAGCTTCTCCTCTGCCTGTTTCCCTGTTGTTCCTGTGACGCAGGAGAGGAGGCAGACTTTAACATTTAATACTCGCCACGTTCAAAGATGGACAACAATTTGGTTTGGTAACATCAGTGAAAAGAAAAAGGAGGGAAAATCATCAGTGTGTCAGGAGAGCAACATAGAATACTGTAACACTATACATGCCACAGCCCTCCTTTCGCTGCTACCATAAATCTACCGTCAGCTGTCGTTAGCTCAGATGGTTAGCTCGTGGTGCTAATAACGCCAACGGCTGGGGGTTCGATCGCAGACTTGACTTTTCAACTCCAAGATGTTGTTTGTCTTTCTTTCGAAGACTGGAGTCTAATCATAGAAGATCAAACAGAAGCAGTAGCTCCTGTCTGTCCGCCGGCTCTCTGATCAAGTCCAGCACAGACTGGCTCAGCGTTTCATCCCCGTGGCCTCCATACCGCTAACAGAGCAGCCGAACTGTTCCCCGTCTCAAAGACTCAGTACAGTCCCCTGCATCTCCTCACTACAGTGTTATATTTTTAAAAAACTCAGCTTTATTTATACAGCACCTTTCACACAGACATGCAGCCCAAACTGCTTCACAGAGAAAGATTAAAACACAGACAAAAAATAAAATCTCAAATAGACAACAACACATACAATTTTTGCCCGACAAAACAATAAAATGTTGAAAATAAATTAAATAAAATAAACACCAGAGATAGTTAAAACTTAAATACTAAGGCTATAACATTACTTAGGTCTTTAATTTCTACAAGCAATGTGTGTGTATGTGTGTCCATTACTTTACTTGACATTCAACTTCAATATTTGTCTTTTTGGGGGGGATTTATATTGTGTTTTACTATGTTATTATTCATTACTATATTGCCATGCATTACTCTGAGGGCCCACAGGAGGAGTTACAGTTAGATAAACGCTTATATCTGCTTACCGCTACATTATAGTGTTCTAAACCTTTTCATTATTTATTTGAATTATTATTAAATGTTTATGCTAAATAAGGGGATTTATAATAAACATGTTGCCCAAGCAGAAGCAAACTGTAAGCAGAAGAAAATTACTCAAATATGTGACTGCGTTTGTGCTGCGAAAACAGCAAAAACACCAGTTTGAGTACAAAACGTCAGACTGCAGAGGGTTAAATATACTTCTGTACGTGTGTGTGTGTGTGTGTGTGTGTGTGTGTGTGCTCTCACCCTCAGCCTCTGGACCGCTCTCCGCCTCCCTGGGTGTTTCACTCTGTGGTTCTGGTTCAGCTGGTGGTTCAGACTGGTTCTCTGCTTCTACAACAGGAGAGAAACACTCAGAGAAAATTCCTCTGAAGTGACTCATTAACGTTCACTGAAAGTACTTTATCAAATTCTCCTGCTCTCTCTGTCTGGAATACACTTCCTCAGAACCATAAAGCAGGACGTTTCAGGACATTCAGACCATTTCTAGATTTCCTGAACTGTATTTTAGACTCTAAATTACTGTACCTGCTTCCTGTGTGAATTTGGAGCTCGTCAAGTATTGTCCAGACTCCACTACAGAACAAACAGGAAAACAATATAAAGGCTTATGACTCCGGTTGGTGCCATTATCACTTACAACACGTATTATCAGAGCTCACAAACTGATAACGCTGGATGAGGCTGATATCCGGAGCTGTGAAACCAGTTTTATCTCTTTTTTTACAACGATGTTGGTGCTTTGACTTTGCTGCCTGTGAGATAAAAACTAGTGCCGACATTTTCTCTGTTTTCTTTCTTCTTTCAACCTGCATTTAAGTAAACAAGGCGGAACAGTTAAAGAAGGGTTAAATTAGAAGATCCATGCCACTCTCGTGTCTGTATGATCAATATGAAGCTGCTGCCAGCAGCCGGTTAGCCTAGCTTAGCATAAAGACTGGAAACAGCTAGCCAGGCTGTTCAAATGTAACGAGATCCAGCTGCCAGCATCTCTAAAGCTCGCTGATTAACACGCTATATCTCGTTTGTTTAATTCGTCCAAAAACCAAAGTGTAAAATCAGCACGTTGCCGGACTATTTCCTGGCTGGGAGCATTGATTTCCTGGAGTCTCCGCTGGTTGCTTCCTCACGGCGACAACAATAAATTGTTGCAAAACTGCTAATTGTCGTTCTTCGTATGTCGAACTTTTCCTTTAACAAACTAAACTGAACAAAAATAACACCAAAGGTAAGAAATAATAAACTAAACCCAACAGCACTGTTTCAAACCAAATCAACATAAATTCAGCCAACGGAAGTGAACCCAACCACGTCAAACTAAACCACACTGAGAGTTTCTTCATCATCATCATCATCATCATCATCATCATCGCTGTGTGTTTGTGACCCTGACAGTGTGTTGGACTCACCGACGCTCTCCTCTGGCAGCAGCTCCTCCAACAGAGCTGCAACAGGAAACACCAGCAACAGATCAGTGTTTATCTACAGCTCAGGAGGCCAGGGGCCAGTTAATAACCAAACATCAATAATATTGATCAGATAGCTTGCTGTGCTACCAGACAGGAACGCTGCACTGAAGCTAACATGTTTTGACTCGTGATGGCGCCTGATGTTAGCAACCTGCACACAGTACATTTGTCATCTGGCAAATTAAACACAGAGGTTTGGTGTGAGGCGGCAAAATAAAGGCTGATTCATCCGTCCTGTTTTCACTGAACTGCCTGTTTTCATTGTCAACGTTTGCTGTTGTCACTCATCACGTGGGAGAAGTTTGCCCTCAGGACAGAAATCAAATGTCACCACTTGCACTGTGCAGATCACTGAGAGGTTAATATGCAACTTTAACAGCCAAGGAACATTACTGAACATTTACTACTGGCATAAACAAAAAAATCCCGGTTTGAATCAGTTTATTTTCATTGTGAATTAGAAAATGGTCGGCGGGCCAGCTGACAGCCTATCACAGGCCTGATTTGGCCCACGGGCCGTAAGTTGAGTATCACTGATCTACAGCTTTACTGCTTTACATACCAACATAAAAAAAACATTTGATCAGCGACTTCGAACGTCAGTATCACTAAAGTTTCGATCAGCTGTAACTGTACTCTTAATGAAAGACGAATACCTCTACTTCTACTTCTACTACTGCTTCTACTTCTACTACTGCTTCTACTTCTACTACTGCTTCTACTTCTACTACTGCTTCTACTTCTTCTTCTACTACTGCTAATAAATGACGTGTCATCCTAGAGTCAAACGTCTCACCTCCAGTTGTGTCTATGGTGTCAGCTTGATCTTCTGAAATAAGCAGATTAAAAAAACAGAAAAACAACCAGCCGTGAATGATTCTGAAAACTAGGAACATCCAGTAAAAGCAGAGGACAGAGAAAACGAGCCTTAACGCACCGTAAGGATGTGCGCTGTCTCGAGGATCATCTGAAACAGACACAGACATGCAGACGCATAAGTGACGCTTTATCATACTCTCATATGAAACACAGTGACGCTGCCTCTTATGTAACAGTGAAAACACGATCGTGGGTTTTAAAAGACAGTGAGTAACTTAAAGGCACTTTTACAGAGTGGGTGTATCGGAGAGATACTGCAGAGTAATTACTCTGAATCCACACGGAAAACTGAAGTACTGGAGTATTAAAACCTCTTTTATTTAAGTACATTTGGCATGCAGCGCTGGCTGATTTACTGGCAGAGGTGGAAGAAGTGCTCAGATCAACACCACAGTGTAGAAATACTCTGTAACAAGTAAAAGTCCTGCATTCAAAATCTTAAGTAAAAGTACAAAAAAGTATTAGCATCAAAATGTACTTAAAAGTACATTTACACAAAAGTATTGGTAAACTAATTATGCAGAAAAATATATATTATAATTACTGATGCATTAATCAGCTGGTAAAGGTGGAGCTCATTTCATTTACTGCCGAGGAGATTAATCCATAATAAAACATCATAATCATTTATTAGTTGATTTATATTTTGTATAAATAATCTGAATCTGCAAAGAAACTAATGTCAAGTAAATGTACTGTGGGAAAAGACTGTTTAACCGACCTGCCACAAACTCATCTTCCACCAGCGGAGGCAGAGGGACGGCAGCTGGAGATACCGAAACACACAGGTTAGTAACACACACACACACACACACACACACACACACACACACACACACACACACACACAGTACTGTAATCAGACGGGTGAGACACTGATAATCAGTCCTGCAGCAGATAAACAGGATGTATGTTAGCAGACTGTTTTAATTGTGACCGTGAAACAAACGCAGGGAGAAATGTGAAGCCGTGACTCCGTCACAAGACGAAGACGAGACTGAAATGTACATTTCAACATGCAAACAACAACAACAACAACATCCAGGCAACAAGGCGCAGCAGCCGCTAAGCCAGAGTGACTGCAGGACCAACCTTGGATTTCAGACTCCACATCCTGAGATCTAGAGACTGGACCAGACACAGATAACATGTCAGCTGATCACACAGGTTGGTCACAGTGAGGGCAGACAGCGGGGGACATCACAGGCAAATTATTTAGCATCGATACTGATAAAAAGTGTCTGCTATGTACACAATATGGCCAAAAGTATGTGGACACCCGAACATCCCAGCCTTGATAGCTGAACATGTGATTGCTCTGACAGCCTCCACTTGTCTGCTTTCAGCAGTCCTTCCAGCAGATGTGAACCACAGACTGTATATAAAGATGGACGCTATGACATCTGGATTGCCCCCTGGTGGCCGGCTGCAGTATAGCTCATAAGCTCCCGCCCCCTCCATGTTAGCGGATGGGAAAAATCAAAGTACACGTCAAATAAAATGTTCCCAAAGATGCTGATGTTTGTTCAAGTGTTCGTTGTTCTGATCAGTTTGGTTTTAATTGGTTATTTGATGCTATAAAAAGGGACCTCGGTACGGATCAATACTGTGCAGACTCTGGCTCCAAATGACGTCACCAGCGCAACATGGCAGCTCCCGTATCCGGGATATTTTGGCTTCATTTTTGTGCAGTGGGAGGACGTGGAGACGCGTCGGCCATCTTTATATACAGTCTGTGAGTCAATGCTGATGTTGGGGGATCAGGTCTGGCTCACAGCCGGCGGTCCAGTTCATCCCAAAGGAGGTGGGTGGGGTTGAGGTCTGATATCTGCGCAGGCCAGTCCACTTCCTCTTCCACACCAAAGTGGGAAATCTTTATGGAGCACAAAGTTGGAAGCACACTCTTGTCTAAATATCTAAATCATCGCTGTGTGCTGCAGCACTGAGGTTTCCCTTCTTCCCAATTTAAACTGTGGGGCCAAGACCAAACCAAAAGTACACTAAAGTATGTGGACAGGGATGTCCACATAGTTTTGGCCACATAGTGTACCTGATAATACAGAACAAGCAAATAATCTGAAGCACAACAAGGAGGAAAAAAAGTAGCATTCAAACATGACAGCAGCTCACACACACAGTAGCATCTAAATACTAAATACTATACTTCATCAGTTATCCTTCTAATTCACTCACTGTCAGCGATCATGTTAGAGGCTACATACCTTCATCATCGTGGACAGGTGAGGGGCCACTCTCTGAAACTGATGAATAAAGCTGACAGTTTGAATCCAAGAAACCAGCAACCAGCAAATAATTATTATTATTAATAATGCAAATAAAATCACTTCCTTTTGGTTCCATAAAGCCGTGTGTCCGACTTTCTGACCTGCTGGCTCTCAGAGTGAACACGTTTCATTTCATTACAGTGATATCTACAAATTAATATGGTCATGATTTCAGGGTTCGTACAGCTTTTTAGGAGTCAAACTCAAGCACTTCTAAAGCACTTTCAAGGTACCTAAACCAAAACATTTCCAGACTCTCGAAGCCTTTAATTGTTTCAACAAACAAATACGACAACAGGATCGTTTCATTTGAAATATTAAAAGATTTTGATCTAATGAAACACCAGATTATGTTGAAAATCAAAGCATTTTTCAGGGAGTAAAATTCAAATTCAAGCACATTCCTAACCTTGAAAACATGACGCTTGAAATTAAGCATTTTCCGAACTTTAAACAAGTTGTGATTTACTGATATTAAAATGCTCAAAGAGAAGGAGGGACATCGACTAATCAATTCTGATTCCATTAGGAATTCTTATTAACCAGATTCTCGCATTCATTTTTAGAATATTTTAACAGCATTTATTGAGTTTTATTACTTAATTTATGAAAAGCAAAAAAGAAACTGTCACACACACACACACACACACCTGACGCAGCCTCCTCGGTTGGTGTTTCGGACGATGCGGCCTCTGTTGGCTCCTCCCCCTGTGGCTCTGCAGCTTGCTGATTGGCTGTTTGAGCCAAACGCTGGCTGGGTTCTTTGGTTTTTAAACACATGGAAGATGGAGGACACCAAGCAGACAAGATATAAGTCTGATATATCTTCAAATTAAATAACTCTTTGCATCGTTTACAACGTATAATAGTTTCAATAAGCAGGCTGCAACTAATGATGATTGTATTCATATCAATTGATCTCTCAACTGTTTTTGTATTCGTTGATTAATTTTGTTGTCTACAAAATGTGTTGAAATTTCATAATTGAAACAAAATGAACGTTTGCCACTTTTGCTTGATAAACTATGTGAGCGATTCATTGTGGGCGGGGCCGGCTCAATTGGCCTTATTTCATCGAACCAAAAACCCGTTCAAGAAACCCACTGACTTCCAGACGAGGGAACAGGAAGAGCTAACGTGCTAACATGCTAAGTCATTTCAGGGTTTTAGGACTCGGTCCTGCAGCTCTCTGTACCGAGCGACAGCAGAGCAAAAGAGAAAGGCTCTTTCACCGCAGAGCATCTCGGTGGCAGACGGCTCGAACTGGGCAGCTCCTGGTGTGAAAGTGAAGCAGGGTGGAGCTGATGTTTGTCTCCGACTCAGGCTTTTGTTGGTGTAACAGCTGCTGTTCTTGTCTGATGCAGAGCTGGGATCAGAGTTACGGTCAGGTCAGGTGAGGCAGACACGCCCGCCCGTCTGAATTCACAGGTGGGAACGAGGTGAAACACCTGCTGGGTGGGTTTTCTCAGGTATCAAGTCGGTGTCAGCTTGTTTGTCTGGGAGACAACAGACAGCAGAGGAGTGTGTGTGTGTGTGTGTGTGTGTGTGTGTGTGCTCACCTGTTTTCTCCTCAGGTGACTCTCCCACATGTCGCCTCTCTGCCACCTTCAGCCCTGTTCAGTGATTAAGAGGTTCAAGTGCAAAGATCAGACACAATGGCGCGTGCACACCTGTCACGGTTCAGACACCGTGATAATCATGAGGCCGTCCCTGATTTGTGAAGTGAAGAAAGAGTCGACACAAGACACTTTTCTTCTTCGTGTACTGGAGCTTCACCCACAATAATCTACCCAAACTTTACCCAGTGAAGCAAAGAGCTGACACTGAACTCCTTTTCTCCCTCACTGAGTCTAAGCATGTGGAGTTTAATCAAGAAGGCAAGAAAGACATAAAAACAGCATGAGAAGGAAAATTAAATCCTAACTGATGTCGGTTTACAGCTGCAGAGTTTAACAGTGCCCAAATGTTTATATGTCTCATTTTAGGGAGAAGACAACCGGCAGTGAGGAGGTCAGGAGTTCCAGAGGAGGAAGTTGTGGTGGAGGCAGATAGGATTGAACAGAGGACGGAGGAAGTGATTACTCACTCTCAGTACGCCTTTAACGACATTTTTAACATGTAGGGCTGCAGCGCCTTTGCTTACGGGGCCAAAGTCTCTCTACACATTAGGCCATATTTCAATCACACCAAGAAGGAAGACAAACATATCTCAATTTGAAAACCAAGATTTATTTATTTATCAAAGATTTTCTCACATTCTGAAGGAAAAAGCAGAATTATTTTACAGTTGGTGCAATGTGCTAAACAGCGACAAAATAAAGCAAAAGAAACACTGATGATGAAAAATCAAGCAAACTGACTTTGTTTGTTTTTTGTTCTTAGAGCAAGTTTAAAGTGAAATATCCAACACATAGACTGTACATATCAGTTATTACAGGTTTTGTAGCTGCTGTCACGCTCATCCCAGCATCCTTCAACCCAGCTCTTCTCCGTACAAGACGCACTACACGACTGACATTTAGGAACTTAATAACACTTCTAGAAAAACCATCAACAGGCAAAGATCAGAGCCAGACGGGTCAGAACAGAGGAGGAGGAACGATCACATCTGACACAAATCTGAGTTAAAGACAATCTCATAAAAACACAACGCAACAAAAAGGTACAGTACGTCTCAAGTAAAGCTCCACCTGTAAGTTCATTCCTGAAGTTGGTTCTTAAACGGAACCCTTCAGCGAGTTCCTTCGTCCGATGAGGATTTAAATAACAAACACACGGTTACTGATCTGTGTCGTCTCTGCCCGGTTTGTTCTGCACATGTGCGAAAACGCACCTACTTCCTGTCACCGCTTGTCTTCCTCCCCTTTCTTAAATCTCAACTGAAGTCACACTTTATGTTGAACGTATCTTTAGAAATACATATTAGTCAAATATGTTTAGTGTGACTTTTACAATACTACCACAATGTAGTCGTCCACTTCAACGGTCAAAATGCATCATTAATATATACTTAATTTTTCATAATTGAATGAATTTAACAATTACTTTATTCAAGCGGTGTGAGTGTTTTACCAGCTTTTTTGTGCTAATAAATTACAAAATTAGCTCCATATATTAGACACTTTTTTACCAAAACAGAAAAAAAGTGTTTATTTAAGGAAAATCAATAATGTTATCTTTGGTTTTGCTAATCAACATAAAGCGGTGACAGGAAGTAGCCGCCTTTTCGCAGAACAAATCGGGTTTCCAGTACGGATCAGTAATTCCATCCCTTCAAAGTAAATGCTGACATTGTTCTGAGCGCACCATGATGGCAGATTTTTATTCTCTGGCATTCGATTCCCAACAGAACAAATGAGACTTGACTAAATGGATCACGATGCGAACATCAGAAATTCATACTGGCATCATGAGATAAGACAACGGGGTCGACGCCCTTCTGCTCCTCAGATTCACACGTTTTCTTCACCAAAATAAAACTCAGAACTAAAACCAAACGCTTTCTACAGCTACATCAACCCGACATGCAAACTGAAGCAAGATGCTTCCAACAAACAGTAGGAGGAAATCTTTTAGCACACAGATTGTTTGAAAAGAATATGAATGTTTTTCACACTCTTTTGCCCCCGGGACACTTTTAACCTGCCCACCACATTTCGGGATTTTTGTCCACATTTGAAGCATCCAAAACTAGAAAATGTTCAATTCTGAGAAGAAAAAGCACCCTTCATTCACTGCACCAGCAGAATATCTGAACACCATGGTGGGAATAACAATCACTAGAATGGTACGTTGTTAACTAAGGACATTAGCTAATGTCACCAGGTAGCTACACCAGCTAAGTTCACAGTTAGCAAAAGGCTGGTGCGTGTTTCTTTCTGTAAATAATGGAAAATAAAGGCAGTTTGTGCAGCCAGTTTTGTTTTTAAAGATGTAAATTGCCACCCTGTTCTTCACCAGGATTGATCATTATTATCTCGACATTATTTTCTTCAGAATATTTACTTAATAGCAAATATTTTACGCGATTAAAGCAAGAAAAACTTCTGCTGTGATGTTAAGCAGTTAGCAAATGTTCTGTCTCCTTCTGCTGTGAAATAAAGCTTCACCTGCTCAGTCGTGGAAAGAGACGTTTTTCCACTGTGACAGGGGAAGACACTCCCCTCCTCCATGCTTCCTTTAACACTCCAGCCAATCAGAGTTCTTTGTGCCATGATGTCATTTCTTCTTCCCGCCCACGGCCATCTTCTCTCTCCTGACTGCCGACACGCTTGCTCGGCCACTCTTCTCCTCTGCTGCCGGAGCTTTCGGCTGGGAAGCGTTTGGTTTCCTCTCGAGAGGCTCTGCCTTCCCGGCGCTGCGCTCTCGCTCTGCTCTCTCCCTCGCCAGCCTTTCCGCCTCCATCTTATCCCGAACGGCTCTTTCTCTGGCGAGCCTCTGCCTCTCCGTCAGCTCCTTCTCTCGAGAAGCTTTCTCCTTCTCGGCCCGCTCATGCTCCAACTTTTCCCTCGCAGCTTTCTCTTTCTCCAGCCTTTCCCTCTCTAGTCTCACCTGTTCGATTCTCACTCTTTCCTTCGCCATTCGTTCTCTCTCCATCCTCTCCCTCTCTTCTCTCGCTGCCCTTTCCTGTTCTGCTCTTTCTTTCTCGGCCTTCTCTTTAGCTGCTTTTTCTTTCTCTAATCTCTCCTTCTCCTGAGCAATTCTTGCCCTTTCCCTGGCGATGCGCTCCCTCTCCATCCTTTCCTTCTCTCTGGCTAGTCTTTCTTTTTCCAGTCTTTCCTTTTCTGCTCTCTCTTTTTCCCTGGCGATTCTTTCTCTTTCCTTGGCGACACGTTCTCTCTCTATCCTCTCTTTTTCTGCTCTTTCTTTGGCCATTCGTTCTTTCTCTTGCCTCTCCTTTTCGGCCCTCTCCCTCTCCATCCTCTCCTTCTCCCTTGCAATTCTCTCTCTTTCCTTAGCAACGCGTTCCCTCTCCAGCCTCTCTTTCTCGAGTCTTTCTTTCTCAAGTCTCTCCTTCTCTACCTGTTCCTTCTCTCTCTCCATCCTCTCCTTCTCTCTGGCTGTTCTTTCTCTTTCTTTTGCGATGCGCTCCCTCTCCATCCTCTCCTTTTCAGCCCTCTCTCTTTCTTTCTCTTGTTGTTGCCTCGCCGCCCTCTCTCGCTCTAGTCGTTCCCTCTCTTCTTTGGCCAATCTCTCCATCTCTTGTCTCTTTTTTTCTGCTTTTTCCTTTGCTTCCCTCTCTATCCTTTCCTTCTCCATCCTCTCCTTCTCCATCCTTTCCTTCTCCTTCCTCTCCTTCTCCTTCCTCTCCTTCTCCTTCCTCTCCTTCTCCATCCTTTCCTTCTCCATCCTTTCCTTCTCCATCCTTTCCTTCTCTGCCTTCTCCATCCTTTCCTTCTCCTTCCTCTCCTTCTCCATCCTCTCCTTCTCCATCCTTTCCTTCTCCTTCCTCTCCTTCTCCATCCTTTCCTTCTCCTTCCTCTCCTTCTCCTTCTCCATCTTCTCCTTCTCCATCCTCTCCTTCTCCTTCCTCTCCTTCTCCATCCTCTCCTTCTCCATCCTTTCCTTCTCCTTCCTCTCCTTCTCCATCCTCTCCTTCTCCATCCTTTCCTTCTCCTTCCTCATCCTCTCCTTCTCCATCCTCTCCTTCTCCATCCTCTCCTTCTCCTTCTCCATCCTCTCCTTCTCCTTCTCCATCCTCTCCTTCTCCTTCCTCTCCTTCTCCTCCCTCTCTTCCTTCAGTTGCTCCTGGGCAGCTTCCAGCGCATTCGTCTTCAGCGCCCAGGCCGCCTCCCTCTCCTCCGCCTCTTCAGCGAGGAAGGCCCTGATCTCGGCCAGAGCGATGCGAGCGATCCTCTTGGCCTCCATCTTCTCGTGGATCATCCTCAGCTCCTCCACCAGAGCAGAGCGCAGCCTGACGCCTTTGACAGGACGGTCGGAGGTTTGGATTTAAGGTGGCTCTTTAACCGCAGCGTAATCAAACACACCATTCATCGACACCGACTGGTTAACGCGGCAACACAAAGCAAACCAGGAAGTGTTAGAAATGGATGTGACGGCACAGTACATGCTAGTACATCGTCGGTTCTGTTACGGCACACCAAGGAGCAAAGTCTTACTTAAGTTGTAAAATCAAAAAGCAAACGTTATTAGAATCTTTCTGAAAACTAAAGAACTAATAAAGCTAAATCTGACTGTGTGAAATACAGATTTGACATTGTTGTAATGATTGGCCAAAGGTCCAAACGTAATAAAAAATGTCATTACAACATTATTAAACAACTCCTGTTGTTTGTTGGTATTGTCATTTATTGATGTACTCAATTGGTGTAATCAATTTTAAATGAAAAAAGGAACAAAGAAAAGAACCAAATTCTCATATTTTAGAGGCTGCAACCAGCCAATATTATCATAATATCTTATTATAATATATACTTTTTCTGTCAATTGACTTATTAATTAACAAACTAATGATTTTAGAAGTAGCTCATAGCAGGGTGGACGATATGGATAAAATCCTCTATCATGATATGTGTAATAAACGTACACTAGCACAGCTAGCACACCGCATATGTACAGGGTTCATACAGCTATTTAAGAGTAAAATTCAAGCACTTTCAAGGTACCTAAACCAAAAAATTTCCAAACTCCCAAAGCCTTTAATTTGAACTATATATGCGAGGAGACAACAAACAAATACAACAAGATCGTTTTTGACTACTTCAGCAAAATAAATGCAATGTACTTCATTACATTGATGCAAAAATCATGTAAAAATCAAATATTGCCATAAAACAGACCTGCACATTGATCTGCAACAATAACCACAATGGTCTAATACATACAGAGATACTAAAGTGATAGATAGTATAAACGGTATGGCAAAATATCTGAAGGTCGACAAATGTATATTGTTTTACGGAATATATCGTCATATCGTCCACCTGATCCCAACAAGATCATCGTGTTAAATCAAATTAATAATTTGTGGGTCTGCAAGGCTTCGACAAAAAGATCAATTTTAGCATAAAAATGCATTAGATAATTCTAAACACATATCTGGACTTGCAGAGGTTAACCCAAAGCCATGCCTTAAAATATCAAGTCAGACCAAAAGACAAGTCTTTATTTCGGACGTGCAGGCGGCAGGTTTTGATACCTCGGGTGGTGTTCTTTCTAGCAGCAGTCTCTCCTGCTGTCTCGTCTAACACAGAGGAGAACAAACAGCCTGTCAGCTCAGATTCATCTCTACACAGAGTTCAACAAACAGCAACAAAGAGCGTGAGCCAGAGAGCAAATATAAGAGCATTTATTCACACGGTGAGCCCACGTTGCCTATTTTCTACTTGACAGACTTCAATAAATGTGTCAAATTCACATCAACAGATGGATGCGACGGGGGGGGTTAATCGAAGTAACTCTCATGCCCCTTTTCCACCAACATGGAACGGGTTCTGTTCCAGTTCGTTCGGAGCATTTTGACCAAAAATAAATTGGATTGGAACCCGAAAAGTTGAAACCTGAAAAACCTGAAATGCAAACCATCAGTGGGCATGTCATATTCTCCAGGTTGGAAAGAGAGGATGGAGAAGGCAACACTGGTCTCTGGTTACTATGGTAACAGTCTTCTACGTCTTCTTATCATTAATAGTTGGTCCAAAAACAAATATGTGTAATAACAGAACAAAAGCTCGCAGGTAATCAATGTGATCCGCCATCTTGTTCCTGCTGTTTATTTCCGTTGTTCATTGTGCGACGCCCTCCGCTGATGACGCATCCCTGATTACAATGGTTCCGCTCAAAACTGGTGGAAATGCGGGCTGGTTCTCTAGAGAGCACCAAGGCTCCAAGAGTCCTGAACTGAACCGGTTCAAGAACCAGAGCTGATTTGGTGGAAAGAGGGCAACAGACAATAAGTCACACACAAACCCACACAGAGGGATCACAACTCTACCTTTTGGGAGTTTAATCTCGTGATCAGTGGCCTCTAACGTCTTCTCTTCTAGGACGACACACACATCAAACTGTTTGATACTGAAGGTCGACGTGCCGACAAACAAAGGTCAAATCATCACACCAGACAAAGCAGACGTCTACCACAACACACTGGACAACATACAAGAGACTATACGCCAGTTTTCAAGGCATGTTCCAGGTGCAGCCAAGTGAGCTGCACCTGGAACATGAGAGCAGGTCTACAAACCTTATTTTATGGATTTAATGTTCAATCAGTTTGTTTACGTCCACATACGAGGTCCCGCCCATACACCTGCCCGAACCAATCGCAAGCACACCACAAGTTGTCAATCATGACGTGACAGCCCAACCAAACCAAACAGAAAAACACATGAACAAACATCAGCGTGATAAGAACTACCTAAAATGACAGAAACCATCTTTGGGAACATTTTATTTATTTGACGTGTGCTTTGATTTTTCAGTTTGGCCCACATGGAGGGGGCGGGGTTTATGACCTATAGGGCAGCCAGCCACCAGGGGGCAATAGAGGTGTTTTGGCTTCACTGTTGGGGAGCGGGCATGTTGTCCATCTTTACATACAGCCTATGGTCTGGACACACACACCGATCTGATCACTTGCAAATAACAGTGTTGACAGTCTGTCCTAAAGATCTGATTTGAGAAACAAATCTGATTTGCCTGCAAAGCCAATAAGTTCCAATAATTTACCTGAGCAACAACACGACAAACGCAAATAAAGTAGGAGTGGAACAACTAGTTTAAGAAATATTCATCCTATGGTTCCGTCTGCCTGGTTAACACTCACTTTTACAAACTGAATCAGCTGTGATGTTCACACCTGTTGACTGTCGCTCTGCGGTGTCATACATGCTTTCAGATTTAGTACAGGTGGCCCCGGTACAGGAGGGAACTAAAGGTTAATGCCTCACTCCACCATTCAGTTACTCGGCACCAAACAGAAGAAACTGGGTCAGTACCTTCACTTTTACCTTTCTTCTTCACCTCTTTCTTGCCCTCTACAAGGTTTAGAAACAGACACATCTGTCAGGAGAGCTCTTAGCTGGGCTGACACACACACAAAAACACAGTGCTTTCTTTCCATTACCTTTTCTCAGCCTGTCTCTCCTGAGAGCAGGAGCGTTTAACTTCTTTTCATCTGAACAGACAGACAGACAGCAGAGAACGTTAATGAAAACCATCGGCCGCATGTGTCAAGTCACACAGTAAACAGTCAGCTGCCTTGTGAAATGAAATGTATCCATTACAGGAGAAATAATACAATAACAATGAGAATAATTAAATGGTTAAATGTGTCGCGAGCACAGTTACCTGTTCACACTTGTTGTTCGTGACCGAAAGGTTAACAGCTAATCATGCTAGCGACAAACAGAAGACCTGAGTCACGGCAGACATTTTGACTTGTTATAGCAGGAGAGGCACAGCAGGTGTGACTAACAACACCAACAATGGCTCCGGTGTATTTAGGTGTCCCTGAAAGCCAAAGGGCCCTGGAACTGGCTCACCTATCTGGAAGCCAATGTGAATAACTTGTCAAAATGTGTGCGTATTTAGTGACATTTTGGTGAAATCAGGACATAAAGAGAAGAAGTACGCAAGTGTATCGGTAACAGTTAACTCTTGAGACTGACGATGAGTTTTCTGTCTTCTTAGTGGTCCGTTATCCTGAGCTAAATACAATTAATGCAACCGTAAACGGAGCTGCAGTTCATTTTTATATCATTACAACCAACTGTTGACCTTTAAGTTACATGAAAACTGTCTATGTATACTTATACATGTTATTGTGTACTAGACTAAAACAGATAAAGAGGGCCAAGACACCAACATGATCAAACAGGGTAAAGACGGCACAAAGCAGAATATAATCCATCGATGTGATTATTAGTGGTTTACAGGCAGAAAAGTGTTGTTAATATAAAGTGTAATTTTAATATTACAGAACACAGAGTCAGACTCAACCTGACAGAATATAAAGTCCTTAAAACTGTAACATCTCTTCTATCTCGAGGCCCAGATTTATTATTTAGTTTTAGAGGACAGCTAATTAAGATTTTTCAGCTCACTGCTCCTTTTCGATGGCATGGTGTATTATTTTGTTACAGATTAGATCATATTTTGTATATTTTGTTTTGGAAGTGTACACCGAAGAAACTGGAAAAAATAAATAATGAAATCACGCTTATAGGAGAGAAATTAGAACAATTTCTGCACTCAGATTTAAGAGTATCGCCCATCACACAAACACTCCCTGCATCATCACGCGATGATACTAAAATAAATGAATTAATACATAAAATACGTTAAGCAAAGGCAACTAGATATTCACCGTGACTTATGTATTTCAAACAAGTTTCATGTCTCTTCAAGTTGATTTTTACAGAATTAAATAGAAATGAATGGGAATAAATGGCCTCCTGTCAGGAAGGAAATCTAAAAACTGATGGATAATTTGGAAAATGCTCAATATTTATGTAAAATATACACAAAATGTGTCGTTTAATAATCTAAAAGATGTGAAACCCTGTTTATGGTTCCAGTTACATTTCATGTATTTAAATAATGTATTTTCATTATGTTAATTTTGGGCAACATGTACACAAACACCAATATATTTAATAAGCCAGTACAGGCTGATAGTATGTTATTGGGTGTTTCAGGATTTGGCCCAGTTTGGCCCTGCAGTGGAAACCAGACTGTCCTCCATCGGGTCCTCTGCACCACAACATACACACTCCCATCCTCCTCCAGCTGGACTGGGCTACTTCCCAGTCTGGTCCTCTTTGGTCGGTAGTGGGACCAGGGAGCCTTGCTACTGGCTGTGGCTCTGCTTCCTGTCCTCCTACTGGTTCTGGAGGTCCAGTATGACCCCTTTGACCTCCCCGTCATCAGAGGAGGTCGTGCCACCCTCCTCCTCCTCCTCCTCCTGCATCTCAGCTGCCGCCTCCTTCCCCTCCTCCTTCCCCTCGCCCCGCTCTATGGGCGAGGACACTACGTCATAAAGGAAGGTGAAGAAGCCATAGATCCAATCAGAGCCCTCCTCAGCTAAAACATTAAGAACCTCCTCAAGCGACTCGGCATTCGCACTATCACCGCCATCTTTGGTCAAGCCTGACGAGAGAGAGAGAGAGAAAGGGAGGGAAGAAGAAGAAAAAACAGACAGGATGGCAACAGAGGTGGAGATGACAAAGGGGAAGGTAGAAACAAAGGTGAAGCACAAAGGGAGGGAGGCCGTAAGGTGGTATGTTAAAGGACGAGGAGTAAAAGGAGGAGGAGGAAATGTTGAATGTAGAATATTGAATGAGAAGGAGAGAGGAAAGTATGAGACATAGAAGGCAAGAAGGAAGGAAGGAAGGAAGGATGGAAGGAATGGAGAGCAACCGTAACAAAAATAGGGCAAAAAATAAAAGGATGACGATGCGGGAAAGAGAAAGATACTGAGTTAAAGAAGTCGTATATGAACCACAGACAACAAATAAGCCTTTACTTCCTGTCTCAGTCTCGTCAGGCAATCTCTGACTTCCTGTCCGCTTTACAACAAGGAGCAGAGGCGGCCATCTTTGCTCTAATTCCCTGCACTGTAATCTTAATTCTTAAACTTAAAAAAAGACACTGTAACTTCCTCACTGACTTTGCCCATCGTGCTGATTGGATCAGCTGCAGTTTGAAGTGATTAACAGCGTTAACATTCATTCATTTACAGGATGATACAGGCTGAAATGAGTTCCTGTCCTGGTGTCGGTATCACAGAAGCAGACAGCAAATCCAAAACATGACTCAGTTTAAGGCGCCTGTGGTGTGTTCAAGAACTCAAGATAACCATTCGCAGGCAGCATTGCTAGTGATACTTTCAGAGTTTGCTAAATGTTTAAACTGTTTAAAAAGGTTCAGTTTGCTCAGCTGGTATGTGATTGATTAAACACACGTCTAATCAGGATGATGTTACAGACTTTTAAGAGTGTTATGTGTGTATGTTTTTCTGATGTTGGTCAGATTTTATTCTGAGGGAAACAATACTACATTGATTAATCTGTAATTTAATGGTTGAAATAAACCAGCTACACAGTGGGACAGAGCTTTTTAAAATCCGTGTGTTACAAACCTGCTTTGTTTAGGCTATAAATACTAGAAAGCTTATTTCTTGAATGGTTTTGTACCAGTTTAACGGTCATGTATGTGTGACTCTGGGTATTTCTCCTTATACAGTCCAAAGAATTTTAAAGTAAGTAGTAAAACCCCCTGATGTATAACACTTGGTCGAAGCACACTGTTGGACAAACAGAAAGTGAAGCATAATTAACAGTTCGTACAGGCTGCTAGATGTTTTCGCCAACAACAGCTGGAAGGTGAACATGTCATCTCTTCTACGTTTGTGGTCACGCTGCTGATTTTTAATTCTTACAGGCAACAAGACGGGCGATCAGACATTCACGAGTGTGAGTTTTAGACCCACTGACATGCAGATGTACCGGATCTCACTCACTGCTTTAGCAGGGTTCAAACCTCAGAGTTAAGACTAGTTACTGGGACACAACTGTAAACCACATCAGTCAGGCACTACGCAGAGACAAACAGGCGCAACAGAGAAAAAATCGAAGTGGACTTGCCGAGCAGAACTTTAGCATCTTCCACGTCAAAGTCTCCGTCTCCGTCTGTGTCGTAGGCCGTCAGCTTCCCTGGAGGAGGAAGAGGAGGAGGAGAGGAAGGCTGAGTGACACACAAATACAGCATCCTGTTGTGTCAGCGACACGAACGAGCTCATTTTTAAAGTAATAAATGTGCAAATGAAAAGGTCATTAAATATGTGCCTGTAAAGTTGTTGAATATAAATGTAAACTCTTAAATAACACACCTCACTTGGTGATTTTGTTTTGGTGATGCAATTGTTTCCTCCAATAACATTTATGTTGACAAATTATTAAATTTTTCAGCCTTTAGACGCTACGCAGCAAAGTACACAGTATGTATTCATGCAACTGTGAAGAGCTTTGGATAAAAAGCTCAAGCACACAGAAGGAATACACTCAGAAATGACACTAAAGTAGGATTTCTTGTCTAAATAACCAGAGTTCTGCACAGGCCTGAATCTGAGACCTGAACCGGGCCGGACCCTAGTCTCTAAAAGCCGATATGAAACCCAAAGCTGTACTTTTACTTTGTTTCACTGACGGGGGGGTCAGGAATCAGAACTAGTCCTACAAGCTATCTGAACACAGCATGTTAACAGCAGCACAGTGTGTCAAAGTGCACAAAGGATTAATTTAAAACAGTGAAGTTGCAGGAAGAGGAAGATGTGGTGGAGGAGGAGGAACACGTATCGGCTGTCTCACTGTGTCACACCTCGTCTTGTCTTCTGCTCTTTTTTGACTCATCAATCTATAAAATCACCACTAATTCTTATTTCAGAATCCGAATCCAGCCACGAGCCCAACGTGTCCAGACTCTGTGGCTGGAACTGGCTTAGTTAATTGTAATGGCATGAAATCAAAGAAATAGTTTGTCAGAGTGGCTGAATTTCCCCCAGCGGGTAGAGAAGGGAATTTCTAATCAAACAGTGTTCAAGCAAGCTTTGTCCTTAAGCTTAAAGCTGCGGTCATCTGCTACCTCTCTGCCTGCTGAGTGGTTATTTTGTGTTGCTTATTTTGGCTTTAGTGAGAAACCACAATGAAATTAGAAAGAAATGAATGCGTCTCAGTTTCAGTTGAGCTTCCTTCTCTTGTTCTGTCTGTCTTTTCTTAGAATAAGTCTGTAATTGAACACATTATTTAAACACCACCACTGTATTTTTTTTTGCATCTTAAAGCACTTGCCATGCTGCCATTTGTGAACAAAAACCCCACTTTGCATGCGGTTTGTTGTCAGAACTAAATGCAAGCAGGTGAAGCTTTTGTTGGTTACATCAGTAAATAGAATTAAAGCAGTATATTGTATTAAGGTGGAAATATATAAACTAGTAACAGAGCTGCTGCCTTAAACCAGTCTGCTGAATGTGGCAAGTAGTACTTTTGTTATAGTTTCTAGTTACGGCAAACCGGTACTCGGGATCTAAAGAAAAGAGAACTTAACATATAGTTGTGAAATATATGCTACCAATCATATCAGCCATGCTCTGTTTACTGTATGTATAGACAGGAAGAACTGTCTTTAGACTGCTTTCAGTTTGTCTTTAGTCCCTCTTCACTAACTGCATCGTTTTGTTCCCCTCAACTGTAGAAATGTGGAAATGTAAAAAATGCAGTTACAGTTAGTGGATGTTTAAATCTTGAGACCGTACCTTGTAAAACTTCTGTAAAGTTCATGCGAAACTCCTTAGCTCTGGCTGCATGCAGAGAAAACACACGCAGAGAAAAGATGAAGAGAAGAAGAAGACAGAGAGGCCATGACAGATTATAGCATTGCAGGTTTGCAGTGAAAGAGGACTGAAATAGTACAAACAATACAGAATTACAGAGGAGACACAGGGCTGCAAGATGCGTCACTTTTCACAGTAAAAGTCATCCAGCTGCTGCCAGTGTGACCAAAGTGAACAGGCTTTTATTGTGAAGCATCTGCAGGTCACACACAAACATGTTTGTGAGTTCCTGGAACGTTTGCTGCCAAAACAAAAATGGTGCATTTTTGTGTGCCAAGACAGAACAGATTATATCTAGTATACGTTTAATAGTGAAGAACATTTGTATTATTGTTAACCAGTCTTTTGATTCCAGCCAACACAGTGTGTTTCTTTTCAGAGTCTGCAGTGCATGAAACATTCCTGCACACAGATTTGAGCTTAACACGTCTGTACAAACAAATTAAAAACGTTTGTCTGATTCATCAACATGATGTGGCGAGTTCTGGGTCGAAAAACCACAAATATCGGAACACGTTGTTCTTGCATAATACAAAACCAGCCCACTGATTTACTGTGAAATGAGTCACTTATTTCGGCCCACGTGAATAACATGCTGTCCAGCACAGATATCAGCTACCAGACCTTGAAGCCTGATGTCTGCAGGATTTCTGCTCTTACGTGAGATTATTTGGCCGTTTCCTTTTGCTAATGACTGACTGCATCCAATTTAAGAATAATCCTTATTCACAAACATTTGCACATGTAAGAACAATTCAGTGGTCAGTGTGCATGCTTCAGGAATCAGACTTAAGAGTTTTCAGATTTTTCTCTTGTACAGTTTGTATGAAAGTAGGGAAAAACTACTTCCTGAATGAGGCCCATTGATCACTTAAACCTGTTGGAAAGATTTAAACTTATATGTTTTTTGCAGATTATGCAGCCCTGAAAGACTTTACATGGAGAGCAGAGAGAGGAAACACTTTACAGGCATCACAAGGCAGTTAACACTGCTGTTCTTATTTTAACAGGGAGCTCTACATAAACTAGGAGTAAAAAAGCTCTTTGACCTCATATTCATTCACTCAGTGACTCTTATCTCTTGTTCCCATCTGGCTGATGTGGGAGAGATGCAGCCATGAAGTCTGAAACATGAAGCAGCTTCTCAGTCAAACGGGACATGAAGTTTGAGATAAGATGAACAGCAGCAGAGTGTCTGTGTGTCTGTCTGCCTGTCTGTCTGTCTGTCTGTCTGTCTGTCTGTCTGTCTGTCTGTCTGTCTGTCTGTCTGTCTGTGAGAAAGAGGATGTAAAAGGCCCACATGTAAACTGTGACTGTAAACCACATGAAGACAGAAGCAGGTTCCTATATGAAAACCAACATTTATGAAACTCTCAGTGCAATGTCTGAGAGAGAGAGTGTGTGTGTGTGTGTGTGTGTGTGTGTGTTTGCTGGGAACTAGGCCAGCAAATGTGACAACACAACCTTATTTGTTTTGCTGCATTTGTCAACGACCTGAAAACATGAAACTCCCTCCTGCTGCTCTATTTCAGACATTAACATGTTAACGTATATTTGTCCAACAGCAACCTGATTACATTCTGAAGCCCTTTGCTCGCAGGTCAGATCGGGTGAAGAGTTTGATTTTACAGAAGCACATTCTCCAACAACAACAAAAGAAAATGAAGACTTCTGCATTTAATCATAGTCACCAGATCTCAATTGTATCATCACGAGATATTTTCTCACGACATACCTCATAACGATGACTCTCATCAGGTATGTAACATCTGTTATCTTTGGTGAATGCACTGTGCTTCTGTACGAGTTTAACGTCTTGGTTTTTAACGAGCATAAACTGTAAACTGTTGTAAAATAAATCATAAAATGTATACATTCGAAATCTGTTATTTGATATAAGAGTTAAAAAAGGACAGATGCCGTTTCAAGTTTTCGGTTTTACTTTAAAACCACCATCAGGAGCAGGTGGAGGTGTCAGGAAACAGCAGAGCCTTTCTAAGAAAACACTCAAAAGCACTCAAATCAACATTAGCTTTAACTGGGAGAAGGTTCATATATGATAATGTTACTGTAGGATGAACTTTGATTAATATACTGGGTTTCTTTTTCCAAATGAACAGTGTAGAGGCTTAATTATAGCATGATACGTATCCTTTACTGCCCTTTCACTTTATTTCACAATAAAATATCTAAACGCATGATGAAAGTTCAATATTTTTTGTTACTTTAATAGTTTATGTTGCTGTGCATTTATTCTGCGTGGTGATTGAAGTGCACTGTAGTCTTGGTTCAGCAACACGAGGCCACGTATGGCAGTTGTCAGTTAGCCGGTGGCTCGCACACTATGTGGTTCACACCAGCCTACATTTAGCCTGCGAAGCAGCTGACAGCTTCACATCTCTGACTGGATAATCTGCACGTCCTTTTTACTCAGGATTTATGGAACCAATTAAGTTCTTGTGTGAAATCAGATTCGGTTCTTCTCCTGAGCGTCAGCTGACCATGTTTGTTTAAAGGCCAACTATGGTCTAACATGACACTTGCTTTTCCCCTATTGATTTTGTTATTCCTTGAAGGGCCAAGCTGTCAGTCAACTGGCTTTGGGCGGGTCTTCCTGCCCAGGCTGAGTAGTCAAAAGCAACCATACATAGACAAGCTGCTGCGTACCTGCCTGCATGCCTCATGTGTATGTGGAGGATTAAAATGAATCTACTTGCAGGAAGATCAGGGCCGAGTCGTGCCTGGCCCAATGCCTCTTTGAGAACTTAAAATTTTGCACGTTGTAAACATAACTAAACAAGTCAAGCAAGGCAGTTACTGCAGTGTTAATGTTCATCGACGCTCTTACACTACGACCAAACCCACACACAGTCACTGCTGGCCACAGTGCATGTGGTTTCTAAACCCAGTGCATCTTTCCTGTCCCCTAAAATTACCCGATTATCAAATTCATCTCTACTTACCGATGACGCTGTCGTAGTCCACGATGTCGAAGTAGACAACAGCCACAGAGCTCCAGACTCCCAGCAGAGCCAGGACCACAAACCAGGTAAACATGGAGTACTTGGAACCACCACCTCCTCCTCCACCTCCTCCACCTCCTCCTCTCTCTGTCTTCTTTCCATTCTTGCTTTCCACCGGCGGCGTCTTCCCCTCTGAGGACACCAAAATGTAAACGTTATAATCGTGCATTAAGTCTCTTATACCACTGTATTCAAATTATTATCCATTTTTTTAGTCAGTTTAACAAATAGTTAGGTTCTTTTTATCCATGAGAGCTAACTGGTAACATAGCATGAAGTGTGAGTACTGTTGCTATGGTTACCTGCTGGCGAATATACCTTGCCGCCTGATTTAGAGCATTGGTTTAACTGCTGTCTGGAAGTACGCTTGAGGTGACCTGTTATTGTGGTTGCTGCAGCCCACAGCCAGACAACATCGCATGGTTAGAGACGCTGAGGTGTGTGTGTGTGCGTTATTGTGAGAACTACACACAGGAATGAAAACAAAAGTGTGTCACTGTGTGTGTGTGTGTGTGTGTGTGTGTGTGTGTGTGTGTGTGTGTGTGTGTGTGTGTGTAAGACAGTGAAACCAGACCACACGGTGTACACCTTTATTTCAGAACTCACACAAAAAGGTCAACGGCATGCATGCAAGTACTGTAAGCAAACATTTAACACAGGAGTCAAAGTGCAAAACTTTAGTGCAAAAGCCAAAAGCTTCTCTTGGAAATTCTGTCCGAAGTAATAGAATAGAAATCCAAAAACCCCAAACGGTCATGTCTTCCTGGGGTAAGGCGTGACTTTATTAGAATAACACCTGTCATGCACAAAGGTTTCATTTGTTCAGTCATGATATTGTCAAAAATCGCTCTCAACTCCTTTTAGGATACCAAGTGATAACTGACACATTCAGGCTGAGGAGAAAAAGACAACATGGCAGGAGGCGGAAAGGACGGGCCGACCCAGGAATAGAGTGAAAGACATAGAGTCAACATGACCCTGGCAGAGAGAGAGCTGACAACAGCTGTTTGTCCTCCAACACTGAGAGCTGAAATGGCTGTAGCTAATGATAACAGCTGTCTGCTTTTATATCACAATCAAGTCGAATTAATGGCTTTAATGCTCAAGACAGAAACCAGAAATAGCCTGTGGTCTCTTACCAGACTCCTAGTTTGGTACGAAAGCCTGGGAAATGTTTCTTTACTGTCATTACGGGGACAACAAGTCGTCAAAGACATCCTCGAGGGTTCGAATGGCTGTTATGCAACATGTGGGAAGGTTTTATTTAAAGGTAGTGTTAATGCAAGAGATTGAATAGCAACCAAATAGAGTTGCCAAGTGTGAGGAGCTATTTTACATGTATATTTAGAAGGCTCCGGGCGTAAAAGTCACTGTCTCATACACAGAGTTAGGGGACTGGAGGTCTTCAAGTCTTGGATGGACATGAACGACTTGGACCAACGTAAAGCCAAACCATACCATAATAAATCCCACTGAGCCACATAAACAGCCAAACCCTCCCATTAACACTGTCTAACTATGCCGAACCAGGCCAAACAGAAAACATGCCTAATCAGGAAGCTTCACCGCCCTACAATAAAGTAAAAGCCCTACACAACTCTCTCTCTGCTGGAAGGCTTTTACTGTGAAAATAAGCTACAGGATGTACTGAGTTTGCATTAAAAGCACTGTCACAAGGTCAAACCAAACTAACCTACAGATATCCTTGAGCTCTCCTCCACACACCCACAAACCATGCCAAACCAAACCAGTCCATGCCAAACCAAGCTCATACACCTTTCCTACCTGTCTCCTCTACGACCGGCTGCACTTCCTCCTTCGTCTGTGGGACCTCCTCCTCGTTAACGCTTCCTAATCAGGCCAAACCAGGCCAGATAAGAACCAAGCCCAAACCAAACCAGGTCAAACCTCATTCGTATACCAATCCTACCTGTCTCCTGGACCACAGGCTCCACCTCCTCCTGTATGAGCGGCTCCGCCTCCTCCTCATATACCTCCTCTTTAGTGTACACCTCCTCCTCCTCTTCCTCCTCCTCTTCCTCTTTGGCGTGGACCTCCTCTACAGGAGCTGAGGAGGGTGCGGGGGAGTAGGAGGTGCCATAGTGGCGGTAGCGCTGCATGGACCGTCTCAGGTCTCAGCTGAACCCGAAAACAGGACCAGGCCAGTCCAGAACCGGGCCAGACTGGAACCAGTGTAGACAAACCCACCTGACCAGATATGCACAGAGGGCTGCGCACTAAACCACCATCAAAATAAACAAATATTTATTTTAGAATATGAAGTGATGGACCTGCGACATTCAAGAACCGAATAAAACCAGACTGAAAGATAAAACGAAAAAAGAGACAACAGATGGAGATTAAAGTAAAAACTATCTATGACAGTACAGTAAACTATTTACAACTTTAAAACAGAGTTCTTTGAGAAAACAACACCAAAAAAAGCAGTTTAAAAAGTACGAGTAATAAATCAACGAGGTGACGAAAAGAGATCCGAAAGAACAAATATTCCAAATTATTGGTCGTCCAAACAGAACAGCAGTCAACTAGGAGAACGACAGGCGGTGACTGAGCTGAGCAGGAGAGAGACAGAGCTCCTCCTCTTCCTCTTCCTCCCAGCAGTACAACAGTCTACAGGCCATCCAGAACCTGATCCACACTATTATTAGAGCTGACAAACCCAGGGACACTGTGTGTGTGTGTGTGTGNACACACACAAACACACACACACACACACACACACACACACAGAGCTGTGGGATATGTCACCTTAATTAAAGGGACAGTAAGTAAAATCTTACGTTAAACCTCACAAGGTTAATGTTTAACACACTGAATTATTACAGGTTTTGTTGAAAACAATGAGGATTCATCTGCAACTATTCTGATAACTGATTATTCGCTTAATTCATTATTCAATAAAAACTTCCAAACATTTGCTCTCAGTTGTGAAGAGTTGCTGTTTTTCATTTTCTTGCGTCACAGCAAAATGGACACCTGAGGGTTTTGGACAGTTTGAAGGTGTCATCTTGGGCTCTGGCAAGTTTTTCACTGTTTTATAGACCAAATGATTAATGGAGAACAATTAAAATAATCGTGAGTTGCAGCTCTACCTTACTTTACTAGAAATGTTTGGTTTTTTTAAATAAAATCAGCCAAACTTCTTTAAGCCACAACACAAACATTAATATACACAGTCTTTACCTGCATACAGTAGTATTTAACAAAATAATAACTTACATGAGAATATATATATATATATGAAAATAAGAATCTAAGCAAGATTTCAGTGCCAGGCTTCAGCGTTCAGTCCAGTTTCGTTGACTGAATTTTATATCCAGCTCTAGTTATAATATATTAATATTACCTGTGCATCACCTGTGACTGTCTGGACAAGACAGAGCACACTATTTGCAGGCACCTTATTCCTGCTTTAACAGGTATTTGCATGTGTTGTGACTAACTGGAAAAATGTGATGGAAAGGGAACTAAAGAGGGGGCAGCGTGAAACATACCCTTTGTGATGAAGATGAAGCAAGTTTCTGTTTTACAAAACTATCTGAAGCAGCATGAAGGGGCAGTATAACCAGTCAGCTTTCCCCTCATTTCTGCTGCAATCTGTATTTGCACAAGTAAAAACAACCTGGCCGTGTGTTTGCAGCACACACGCCTGCTGTTGTTGTAATTTTGCATTTCCATAAATACAGAAGGCAGGTCAGAGCAGAGGCGGTACGCAATTCTGTCTTATAGTGTAAGTTTCCTCCTTTATACACACAATGCTGAGTTTTAAATGACCGATGTGAACGTCAAACAATTAAGCGGTAAATAAAACGTTGTTTGTCCTCCAGTAATCATTATCAGGCAAACAGATGCCAATGACAGCAATATCAACTGTGCTGGCAGAAAGGTTTTACTCTTTTATTCAACTAAAATAACTAACTTTCCCAAGTGTAAACAATGAATGTCATCATTTAGTTTCATTAGGATACTGTGAAATATATCACATGTGTGAATAGCAAAGGAGTAATTGCAGTGACAACAAAGATGCAAATGCAAGCAAGTATGATAAGGTCACTGACCCCAAAGACGACCACAGACATTTAAAATAATGTGTTTTTATCCGTTGTACTAATTAATGATGCTGATAAATCTATGTTATGATTATGGAATAACCTTAAAGGTTTATGTCTGGTTTATAAATGTGTAAATAAGGTGAGTAAAGTGGGTTTATCCGAGTTTGTTGTCGACTCCATCCATAGACTTGGCTCAAAAACACGCAAATGACACAAGAACATGAACCATGTTAAAAAGTTAATAGCTTGTGAGCTAATGTCAGCGGGCTATCACTCACTAGGTTATCGCTAGGTTAGCTTAGCGTCATTTACCACGTCCATGCTACTGCTGGACAAGCAAGCTAGCGGTCATACAGAGCATCCCTTGATTTAAACTTAACCATTTAGTTACATTTGATAGCTTAAGTCCTCTATATTGTGGACATTTTGACAGCTAGCAAAAACTGGCTAAACTGGCCCCGTTTTCTTGTATCGCGAGAACGTTAAACCAGACTCTATCCAAAATTCTGCCACTTAAATATGCTATCTTTAGTGGCATAGCAAACACCTAAGAAAACAGGAATTGGGACATTTGCGTAAGCGTATGAAATCCCTACTCAGTTCGGCATACGTAAAACACAGAAACCATGTTTACTTTAATAAAACCTTGAGTTTTACTGCTCGTTAACCCTGCTTCTAGACGCCCAGCGGGACGCACTTTTGCCTGAAAAAGACCGTGGGAACTACGGGCGATTCAACACTGAAAGCTGTAGTTTGTGTCGGTATGTTCGCCGCACTGAAGAATGTATCGGAACTATTCCTACAACATCTTATTTTTGTTCTGCTGAATATGCATATTTGCCGACAGTGAAAACAAATTTAAATTGCAGAAAATGTAATGGCAATATGTACAGAAGACACGAGAGGCGCGTCCAGGGCTCAAAGAATCAAGCAAGGAAAGGGTACTAACCTTTTTTGGAGTGGGTTTTGGGATTCTTTCTCTGTGCCATTGCTTCGTAAATTCTCAAATGCTGTTTTTCAGTTATGCAGCTACGAACTAAAAGCTAACGTATCTGTAATTATGACAAAAACATGAAGGACGCAAACGCTCCTAGCTGCTTTACGTCCCCTGCTCGCATTGATGAGGCTACTAACTGACCAAATATCACGTCCTCACTTGGATACCAGCAAAGCCGAAGTCCATAGTAACCGTGATTGACTTTATATTCCACCAATCAGAGCCACAGAACCAGCTCATGGGCGGGATCAAAGGCGGGCTTAAGGGATTTTGGACCAATCAGGTCGCGGCGCAGCTTCCCAGTCTCGTCCCTCTCTTTGGAAAGGAGTAAAAACGTGGCAGAAGAGGAAGAGGAGTTTTAAACATCTTGGGCGGAGAGCAGACGTGACATGAGGAGAAATAATGATGATAATTGTAATAAACTTTATTGGTAAAGGTATAACTCGTAGGGTTTTAATGTAAATGACAGAATGAGTAACAAAACAGAAATTAAATAACATAATATAGAAAGAAAAAATACACAGGCTAATGAATAATCACATGTTGTACAAGTGTACAAAAACATATTCTGACTTTTACTTCATCATAATCATCATCATCATCAGGTTTGATTACTTCAGTGTAAAGCACGTTGAGCTGACCTGTGATGAAGTGTGCAATATAACTGCAGGTCTAACTAAATCTGACAGGACTGCCTTATTGAAAATGAAATAAATAGACTTTAAGACTCTTTTACAGCAGCTTTTATACTCTGAAATCTTATCTTCACTGTTTAAGTCCTGATGACAATGGTGATTTTAACAGCAGGGACATTTGCAAGAAGAAGATTTTAGAAATGTATGAAAAGAACATCTCTGACACAAGAGATCTAAACTCACAGCTTCAAATGGGAAGTCTTCTTGGTTGCAGGAGGTGCAGGGCAGTGATTGCGTTCCCCTGCAGATGGCGCTGTAGTATAACGTTTGGCAGAGAAATGGGCAATTCCTCCTCATCTGTCAGGCTGAATTTACTGGGTGTCACCACTCTTCAGCCTTACGAAGAAAATATACTGAGGAAAGTCAGATTGTTTCTTAATTTCTCCAACTGATTTCTTTGCTTTAATGCAACCGCAGAGCAGACATAGAACATAGAACGGCAAACTTATTCTGTGTCTGAACAGGACATCTTGAAAACATCTTTAGAAGAATAAAAAATGACAGGGCTGAATAAACTAACAGAGGTGTGAAGAGGCAGCTGTGGGGATGAAACTCAGAACTGAACTGTATAGAAACTTCAGCTAAACTTAACCTGGGTTACATGAGTCTATAAAACTGTGCCTTCAGAGGTGATTTAGCAGAAGACAGGATTCACACACTATTATATATATATATTATATTATATATATTACGGTGACTCAACTTTATATGTTAAAGCACGTTTAAAAAGGCTTAGTTTAAACTTGAGTTTAGTTATTAAAGCGAAAGACCTCCCATGAAATCCAAACAACAAAAAACTAAACAAAGCCGGATTTTGTCCTGATATTAAAGCAGTCAAATAGGCACTAAATTCTGTATTTATTATATATATATGTAAAGAAATTACTGCTTATTATCATTACTGTTAATATTGTATCTTTGTTGTTTTTGTTACGTGTTTGTTCTCACACCAAATGAACAGAGGACATATTTTCCTCACTGTATGTGTGTCACATTAAAGTAAGTGAAACATTTTAATCTATAACCTCAACAGAAAATGTAATAAATCAATAAAGACACAAAAAGAGACCCAAAACTTCACTGTGGCAGAAGTTGTGTTGCTATGTAACAACAGAAACATATTTATTTATTATGAAAAATGTTAATTTTCACAGAATATCATTAAAAAATGAGTATGTTGGTAGAGTGGTAAGTGAGCACCATGATGAACTTTATTCTGAGCAGATTCAGAAAATAAACCGTGAAATTTACAGGAACTTTAAAACTTTTAAACACACCAGCAGCTCGTCTGTCAGTCAGCGACTGTTTGTACAGTCTTTAATTTCACAGTGAGTTTCACACCTTTTTCTTCTCAGTAACTCGTCATCATACATGTCATCGTACAACATCTTATCAACTTGTCCACAAAACAAAGTAGTAAAATAACACAACGGCAGCTGGATCGTTTGGGGTTTCAGATATTTAGAAGAGAACACGAAAGTTCTGGAGGAGAAAAACTGCAGTTAAAGTCTCGGTTTTGCTGCTGGTGTCAGTTTGAGTTTAGATGTCACATCGAAGCTTTACAGCCAGACTGACGGGTGTTTCTACAGTGCACACACACACACACCTATTCTGTCAGCTGAGAGATGCCTCGTAAGATCTCATTAACATGTGAATAGTTTCTTAAATTGAATAAAAACAAAACCAAGTCTTGTGTGTAGATTATTTTTCAAGAAGTAAAACTATACAACAAGCGATGACGATAACAAACACAAGGCGGAGAGTCTTGGACGTGCACCTCACTGTGGACTCAGGAGCATGCTGGGAAATAGCAGACAACAGAAGGAGGTGTTTGGAAATGACTGGTGTGAAGAAAGTTTACCTTTTTACACGTGCTCCGTTACAAAAACAGCTTTCAAATGGCAAAAAGTACCACTTAATTATCTTGTGACTCATTCGTCTGCTTCTCTTGAGATAAAAGTTTATGTTTTTGTGCCGCTCGTGTTCATTTTTAGGACACTTATGTCAGCGCAATGACTTAATCGAGGTGTCGTGATCCTAATTTTATTACTTCAGGATAACAAATGGTGGTCATTACTGTCATTTTGACATGAATTCAAATTCAAAGTACATTTTTTTAGCAGTTTTGGACACTCCAACATGAGTTATATGTGTGTTCATTAACAGCCTCCGCTCGCCTGGTTTCAGTCTCCAGTCACCAGATGTTGAACCTGCTAAATCCCATCCCATGTTGGGGGATCAGGTCTGGCTCTCAGTCCAGTTCCAGTTCATCCCAGAGGTATTGGATGGGGTTGAGGTCCGGGCTCTGTGCAGGCCTGTCCAGTTCTTCCACACCAACCTGAAGCTGGCTTTCAAACAGGAAAAGGGACAAACACAAGCTGTTGACACAAAGTTGGAAGATCACTGTTGTAAATATCGGGCCCAAACCAGGAGAAAAAGCCCCAGGGGGTGTCCACATACTTGTGGCCATATAGTGAACATCAAGAAGAGTTTGGGTGCGGTTCTCTGTATGACTAAACGTGGACCCCAGGTCATATTATATCAGTATAAACAGCCTGAGAGCCACAAACTGCTTTACAGTGAATGAAAGGAGATCAGTACTGTCAGCTGTTGACCTTACAGTAACAATGTGTGTGTGTGTGTGTGTGTGTGTGTGTGTGTGGCTGCAACCCTCTGTATGTTCTTTTCACTCCATGCCTGTGTGCCTGTGTGCGTGTGTCCTCGGTCACCACAGCGCGAGACAAACGGGACTTTAGGGCGTAACCTCGCGATACTCTCTCCTCTCTCTCCCCCTTTCCAACTCTCTCTCTCTCTCTCTCTCTCTCTCTCTCTCTCTCTCTCCGCGCCCAGGGGTGATCAAGCGGCGGGGATGATGGGAGTCCGGCCGGTCAGCCCTACCAGCCTACCGGCGCACCGAAACGCAGCAAAACGCTCCGGTCTGACGGGAAAACTTCCCACTTTTTCGCCTTCAATTAATTTCTCCAAAAGAAAAAAATAAAAGCAACAGCTGGAGCCACGAGGGGGACTTTTATTTTGGAGGCGCGTGTTGTTCTTGTTAATTATCACACCTGAAAAGGATGAGAAGAAATTAAACATCTCTTTTCCCGAGGTGGACGAGTGTGTTTTTGCGAACTGAAGGGGGAATAAAAGAAAGCTGCAGCCGCTCCCGGAGGATTAAAGCGGCTGAAGTTGGAAAGATGCCGGAGGAAGAAGCGGAGCGGACGGAGTGAAGCAGCCCGGTGCGCACCTTCTCCTCCCCGGCTGGACTGAAGCGCTACAGTCCGCTGCCCTGCTGCCGCTGCTGGAGCGACACTTCTGCGCTCCAGCGTCTCCTCCTTGTTTCCATCATCACTGTCGCTCTGCTTGGATTTAAAAAAAACAAAACCCAAAAAACAAGCTTAATCATCATCATCATCATCTCCTTCCGTCAAGAGATTTTTACTCCAAACACTTTTCTTTTCTTGCTGTTGTGCGCGGAGTTGTTCGCTCATGGATCGGCCACTTTGCGCCTCCTCTCCGGAGGGGATTCGGCAGCTGTGAGCGGGGCGCGGTGATGGTGTGAAAGCGAGATTAAAAAAAAACACCCCGCAGTTTTTTAACGCAGGAGTTTCACATGTGAGTACATGCATTTTCTTTGTTATTATTGTTTAAATGTTGGGAATGGCCGTGGTGCTGTGGGGTGAACTCTGACCTTTCAGAGCCAGTTGATCCTGACGAGGCAAAACACCTGCGACACTGAGGAAAAATCACTTCTGTCAGCGAGAAATATTTAATTTTTTAAATTTATTTTCCTCCCGAAGATAAACGCAACACAACTTTCATCAGTTTGACACCAAAGGTAGGAATGTTATCAGTTAATATTGGGATACAACCAAATGTAGAACTCGTATTTAATACATCCTATAAAAGCAAAACCAATAAAGCTACAAAAATAGCTATTTAAAATATCACATTTACAGATAAAAACTATCCCATAACTTAACTCATTATGTGCCTGACGGTTTTTGTGATTTTGGATGACGCAGACTCGGCTTAGTCCCGAAAACACGCGCTTTAAAGTGAATTTCAGACCGGTTCAGCCTCCTCTCCATCCCTGTTTTGAGCTACTTTCGCCCCCCAGAGACTCAGTTCCCTCTGTTCCTATGCAACCCCGCTCCTTTTCAGCCGTGCCGAGCCGGGCCGAGCTGTGCCACCACTTTCCATTAATTAGCCGGGTCTGTTTATGTAAGAGCAGGTACATTTGGGGCTGCGGTCGCTGCTGGTTGTCTTATTTTGACCTGTTTACTTAACGGTAATATTCCAGTAATATTTCCTCTGGTACTTGAAGTGCGTCAGTGGTACTCTACAAGTATTTATGATATTTTATCCTATATTACATATATTATATCTGTGGGAATACATTTATAGTAACTTCATAGGATCCTCTGTATCTCTATAATATTCTTATGGTGTTCCTATTACAGCATCCCTAATAATGTTCATGATGTTGGTGGTACTTGCTGTTTTATACTTTATATTGTAGAAATATTGAAGTCACCTCTTGGTATCATGTCTCATATTGGCTGCGTGTCTCATGATATCACTATAATATCTGTATGTTATTCGGAGGAAGTTGAGTGTTTGTATGATGCGCTGTGTGTTTTTCTTGTGCTGTGATGTCTCTATAATATCCCTGCAGTGTTCCTGGAATATTTACATGCCTCTTGTTTAGCAGTGAACGATGCATTTACGCGAAGAATTAGCACCGAAAATACTGTTGTTTTTGTTTTGGTGGATTAAATCTGTGTGTCATATGCTTTTGTTCTAATGGTGTGTGTGTGTGATTTGCTGGACTTGGATTTTCACAACAAACTGCATCAAATGAGCCTTTTGATTGTAATGTTTTGTCAAGTCTTTACGACTGTTAAGGCAGAAATATTGGTTTGTTTGTTTTTTTGTTGGTTTTTTCAGGATGCAAATAGTGTTTGAATTTGAGTTTATTTATTTATTCCTGTTTGTGAGGATGTCGATGAAGGAAGAGAGCTTATATAAACACAAAAACACTGTTCATTCTAGTTGCCTGATGACCTTTGACCTCCCTCCTTCTGGATGACTTCCTTCCCAGTGCACAGTGAAGCCTGATCAGTTTTATATCGGTGATGGCCGACTTCAACAACTGCTGCTTTTACAGGCGATTAATCAGAAACCAAACAACCGTCACAAGATAAAAAACTTGTGAAGGAAGAGGCCGAGCAGTTATGTGACGGAAAATAGAAACAAGGAAATAAACAAGGAACAGTATTAACATTTTCTCTCTCCTTATGTCACTCACATGTAATTCCTCCAGATACCTTCTGTGTTCATGTTACTTTCTGGAAAAAGTCTTATGGTCGCCTTATATTCATGCCATTATACAGTTAAAAACCTGCATGTTGACTTAAACCTGTGCATCAGCATTTTGTTCTGTAAGTAAAAAGATGGACGACGTGAGTTTAACATAATGAAGTTTTGATAAATTGACTTGCGAAAATGGTCAAATCGCCCACAGTGAGTGCATTAGCTTATGTCATGACCTCCGACCTTTCATTGGTGGCAGTATTAACAAGAATTTCTCTGTTTAGAAATACAGTGATCGTGTGGTTGTTTTGTTTTTTGTCCCTGCCTGGCTCACCTGCAACAGCTCTGCAGGGCAGGTGAGTAGGTGGCGTGGTGGGAAGGGAGGAAAGCTGGAAGGTAGAAAAAGAGAAGTGGCCTACAGTATGTGAGAGAGGGGAGACGGGTGGGAAGGAAGGAAGGACATGAGGATGTTTTGGTAGGAAGGTAAAAAAGGACGGGAGGTAGATCAGAAGAATAAATGCAGAAGAATAGATGGAAGGTCACAGATGATTCTTCACCTTCTGCAGCATCCTTGACTCCACGACTCTACTGGCTAAATGTTCACTGGCGTGTTTACAACCCACGAGTTTCTGTCGGCGTCTGCTTCCTCTGAGCTTCTTTTTAAAAGACACTTCTGAATGTGGTGAAGGACGCATTAAAGAAAGAGACTCGGCGGTACTGTAAAAAGTCTGGCTGCACCTTCACCCTGAAACGGCCCCGCAGGAGTAAAGGAAGTGAGCATTCATTGCAAAGCAAAATGGCTTCAAATGAACAACAGCGTTGTTTCTGTTGGCTGGTCTTGTAAAAGATCTGTAACAAGCGGTGCTGCGAAGTTGCTTGATCATCATATCATATAAACCAGTCGTTCCCAACCTTTTTGTCCGACATACCCTGCAGCCCTTACAGTAGCCCTTTGATGTGGCTTTATGCTATTATTTAGTGCTTTTGGCCACGTTTGCATTTGTACTGCTGCCATTTGTAGTGACAGAATCCGGTAGTTTCGACCATTTACAGTCTCTTTACTTTGAGCTTTTTGTTGTCTTTGTTCCAGCTCGTCTTTCTGCAGTCTGAATCCACTCACAGCTGACTCAGGTTGGTACCATAGCATCAATAACTATAAAGATCAGCATCACACAAATGTGTAATCTTACTTGTGTGTTGATTTTTCTCCTAAACCAAAATGTATGTGGATATATATCATCATAATTTTTATTGTTTTTTTTTTTTTAATAAGTTGATTCCTTGGTTGGGAATCACTGATGTAAACAACCACGTTTAGGAATCCTAAAGCAGTTTTCTAGGTGATCTGCTGTTTCACAGATTTCTGACAGATTTAGTAGAAAAGTTTGTCATGGGCCAAAGAACAGCTGATTTTTAAGGATTCCTAAATAATGCAAGATTTTGATCGTATTCCTGTGAATGACTGCGTCTGTGATTAACTTTCACGGTGTATTTTGAGGCCAGTCTGGATCCCGATGCAGATTAGAAGCTTTTCTAATATTAAAATGACAAATGTAGAAGATTGCGCAGCCTTGCCGACAGATAGTCCCTGTGTTAATTGTTCATTTATCTCTCGTTACATGCTAAATGTGAGTATTTCTCTTCCTGTAAAACATGAAAATATTTTTGATTGATTTAGTTACAAACATTTATCCAATCCAATGGGAGTTTGGGAGACTAGCTAACCGCACGCAACATAAAACCACACTTGACTGTTAGCTAGCTGGTAGCTAAGCTAGCAGAGCGATGTGTTAGTGGGAGGTGTGTGAAAACAAAGACTGTGGTTGGGGTCACATTTATGCATTTAAGGAGACGTTCTCGCCTCACTGCAGTGATGTAAAGGTGTACTCGTCAGTACGCTCTGACATCACTGACGGGTGTGGCTGCTTTAACCGCAAGATTTGCGTGAAACGGTGATTCTCGCTGTGACTCGTCACGGTTCGAGCTGCTGTGTCAACACCTCGACAGCGCTCTGCTACAGCCCTGCAACAGGTGTCCCAGCGCATTACATTTGTGTGTGTGTGTGCGTGCGTGCGCCTACGTGAGCCCACGGGTATCCAATCCCGTATTTGGTGTGTGTGCCTGGATGCATCTCGGTGTGTTTCTGTGTGTGTGTGTTGAGCTGAAAAGCCCCACATGGTGTTGTGCTGTTTGTTCAGTGTTGGAGCAGCAGGCCTGACCTTTCCGGTGCCAGGCGCTGAGACAACACGAGCCGCTGTTTGACGGACGAGGCAGCGCTGCGGCTCTCTGTTCTGACATCAGTCCTGCAGGCTGGAACCAGCTTCCTGCTTATTATCTGCAACCTTTGTGCGGTAAAGCCGCCGTATGAAACCTGAGAGCAGTTCTATAGCTTTTATCACCGAGCTTTAAAAACCCTCCTGGGCCCTTGCAATCCGCCTCGCTGCGTTTGTTTTGCATTCATTTCTTCAGTCTGTGTTTTCATGGCAATTAGCTCCCATGAAAGACACAAACATTCATGACGTCACATCCTGTCACATATGAAAGGATCTTTTCTCAGAACATTACAAAGAATCAAATGGTCCGGAGCATCGACCGAACATTATTGTCCCTTTTTGACCATAATAACTTTTCCAGGAACCGATAAACCTTTCCAGGAGCTCAGAAACATCACCTGCTTTTCAAGGAACCGAGGTTTTTTTCTCCAAAGTGTCCCTGCTGAGATGAAGCTTTCTGACATCAATTTCTGTAACTTTTGGTTCAGATTTTTTTGCCGCTGAGGTAAATTATTTTGGTTTAGGTTAGGATATGGTTTGTCCTTTATTAGATGACAAATGTGACACAGGTGAGGGATTAAAACACGAGACATGAAGTTGACGACTGTGAAAGAAAGAGAAGCAGCTGACAGAAAGACCTCAGCTGGGTTTTGACAACCAGGTGTTCAGTCCGATCTGGTCCGGCCCAGTTCAGCCTGCGGAGGATGTGAAGGCGGTGACTCAGCGTCGTCCCACAGCAGCTCTGCGTCGAAGCAGAGTCGGGGTCGGACAGATCTGCTTTAATCTCGGTGATCCTCTCTCCCAGAGGGCACGGAGCCGAGAGCGCTGACAGTTTAATTATCTGTTATTCTTCTGTTAAAGCAGCTTGCAGAAATACTCTTTTAAAAAGTGACGCCTTCTTTCCTTCCTTCAACAATTTTGCCGTCCAAATCTGGAGAGACGTTCGAGTCAGCAGAGTCTTACTGACAGTAGATTTCACTCTGTCATGCTCGTATTGATCCACTGAATATTAAAGAAATCTATTTAGAAAGTGGGGAATGGTTATGGGACCTACTTCTTCTCCTTCCTGCGGCTCGATTTCATCATAATAACAGTTTCAGATGTTCTTAAACTAATTGAACAAGAAAGTTCCTTCCAGAGAAACGGCAGCAGATCTTGTCACCTTCAAACTTTATCAGCTGAGGAAGACCATGAGATGCGGTTGAAAGCTATGATCAGTTATGTGATAGTCCTGTGTGTGTGTGTGGTCTGACCTCGGAGCTGCTTGTCGAATCACAAAACATAAAATACAAATACCCTAAAAACCAAATCCTCTAGTGTACCTGTACTCCAGTTAAAGTATAAATACCTTTGTTAAATATTAGAGACATTCTTTACAGGATTCTGGTTTTAAAAAACCCTAAAATGGTGATTTTCTTTAGTAGAGGCTCCGCAGCAGCTGTGAGTCATATATAAAGTAAAATACCAAAGAGCAGCGTGTGTCAGCTTTAATAGAGCTCTGACACTCAACATCTTTCTTAAGTGAGTGTTCACAGCAACATGAGGCAGCTTACAGAGGAACAAAGCTGCCTGAACTGTTGGAGCTCCAGTCACAAAGAACAAAATTACTGAATTATGCAACATCTAAAAAAATCCTCATGATTTCTGGCGAGCGGAAGGAGAGGAAGAGGAACACTGCGTCACATGCCGCATGACAGGATGTCTGATTCATTTCTTTGTTTAAATCGTCTCTTTGATCAAACCCTGTTTTTCAGGTGCGTCACACCTTTTAATGTTGTCCTGCACTGATGCTCCCGAAAAGCACCATTTTCTAGATTTCTGTACTTTGCCGTCTTCTTCTGTGGTCGAATGATAAGAAATGGAAAAGAAGAGTTAAAGCTTCACTGTAACTCCCATCTGCAACACTACAAGCAGCCAACGGCATGAGGGTCAAAGGTCAGACGCCACAGCGTGATGACATCAGGTGTGTGATGGCGAGGTGTTGTGGATTTTCCGGCTGATTTATCTCCACCCGCCCGCTCCGTCACATGTCCTCTTCTCTTCAAGTGTCTGTGAGCTTAAATCAAACGCACCTCGAGTCGTTCACATGCCTCCACGTCTGTGTTTAGCAGCGAGACGATTGGCCGGTGTGTGTGTGTGTGTGTGTGTGTGGTGGCTTATTGCTTCAGAGGTGCAGGGCAGAGTTATCAATCACACTCTGTGGATGTGTCCGCTTCTCAATCATCACAAAATCATTGAAACACAGAACACACACACCCACGCTGTGATTTCACCTGGATCACCACCCCGTGCTTTGGGACCAGAACTCGCAGCTGTAACCATAGCAACAGCAGAACCATAGCGACCAGAGTCCCCATCAACAGCGGGCCCAGTGGAGTCTTTCTTTACGCTCTGTCTAAGTAATTTGGCATGAGTGTGGCGGCGGCCATGTTTGTTTTGATTACAGTGGAGACTTTGGGGTTTTGCTGACTTTAAATATAGTTGAGTCGCTTCACTCACACTCGCTGTTATTCCCTCTGTGATCCTTTTCGGGCTCAAATCACACAGGGAGCGCTTCACGTCGGGGCGGGCGGAGTTGGGCCAGGGGTAAAAGGATCATGCATCATTAACGGAACATTTATGATTTGGCTAATAGTGACTTATGCTTAAAAATGTCTAAAGTTTGAAGAAGAACATCCTTTATATATAATTATAATATTAGGAGTTGAACCCTCCTAAACTCGGCTCACCTGCCTCATCAGGACGGTCAGCTGATCAGGTATGATTGACAGAGCTGCCAGCATAAACAAACAACCCCATTACAGTTAACTGTCGTCTATCAGGCTCCACAAAGCCACAGTGTGAATTTAAAGTAAAATCGTGACAAAAATGGCGTCAAGTGTGGATGAGATGGCCGGGAAACGACAACTCTTAAATCAACAAACGGCATTCCTTCAACTGACACGACAAACGTCAAGTTACCTGCTTATTGGGGCGCCCCGGTAGCTCACCTGGTCTCTCCCGCCTTTCCTGTCTCTCTGCAGCTGTCACTTAATAAATACATAAAGGGCCAAAAAATCTTTAAACTCGTGACAATCGCTGCCACGGCTTCTGTGTCGCTGTCACTACTGACTGGTTAAAGCAAAATAATCTGCAAACGTGAGCACAATGTCAGACTGAACAAGGAAGTAAAAACAAAATGGCAATTCTCATATACTGTCTCTCAGAATATTAAACCGTTGATGTATAATAATACATTTATAGAGCATTTATCAAAACAAGTACAAAGTGCTTCACATAGAGAAAAATGATGCAAAAGAACAAAGTGAATCATGAAATACATGAAGGAAAAAATTACAAAGATGCAAATCAGATAAAATCAGGATCTGCTTTCCGATAAAAGTACGACTTTAAAATAAGACGCTGGCTCAGACAGCCTGACGTCCTCAGGCGGGTCGGGAGAGACCTCAAACTATACGAAGGTTCATGAGGGCTTAAAAGGTCTAAAATATAATCTGGATCCAGGTCATGAGGAGCCTTGAAGGTAACTGAATTTATAAGCAGTGTGTAACTGTTACAGCTCGTGTAAATCCACTACAATCATGCGTTCTGTGAAGCGTAACGTGTGTTCTGCGCGTGAAATCTTCCTCTGCAAAGTAACCAGTGACGACGAGGGTGAAGGAAATAACAAACTGGATTTTACTTTCTGAACCTGCAGGATTTACAGTGAAGTGACAGATTTACTGCAGCTGAGGAGTGAAGGGGTTGTAGGATCACGACGTGTGCAGGGCACGCACACACACACAGGCACACACACACACACACGCACACACGCACACACACACACACACACACACGGTGTTGTTAATGGCAGCAGGTCGGCCTGCAGCTGTGGGGTCAGCTGACCTTGGAGACGGTTCGTCTGCTTTGAGGTCTCATGATTTATCAGAGACACATGAAGTCACTCGACCTCCTGTTGGCACTCCTCCTCTTCCTCCTGTTCCCGCTTCCTTCCCGGCAGCGACGATGAAACTTAAACTGCATGATGGACATGTTATTTCTGGGAAGCACAAGTGAAACCTAAATTAAATGAATGCTGCTGGTAACCTGCTACCTACTAAAATATACCTGCAAGCTTTATTTCCAGCACTAACGGAAGTTAAAGCGACTCCCGGTCGGTGGGAAAAAGAGCGATATTGTGCACAAAGAAAAAGTGGTTTGATCCAGAAAGATAAATAAAATGAATTCAAAAGATGAAAGGCACAAAATACTTTTGTTTGTTCTTCAAGAAGAAATAAAAGTTCAGCTTTGAGAGTTTCAGCGGACACATTGTGTCCTGCCTCGTGCGCTTTGTCCTCCATGAAAACCCAAACCGTCGTCATGAGTTTTGAAAAACTTAACGCCTGTTTAATGAAAGCAGAACGTCTCCTGCATGCACAGCTTTATTCAGGGATCTCCCTCATGGAGCCACAATATAAACCAGTTGGTGCAGACGTCACAATAAAAGACACAATATAAAAGTAATAAATGGGGACTGCAGATGGAAGTTGGCTGACGGCTAAATCTGGCAGAAATCACCTCCTCTCACTTTGAGATGAATGTTTTTGGTGCATGGTCCTTCTTTAATCAAGTCTCTTTAGTCCGTCTGTCCTTCGGTTTTCTCGACAACCGTTCATCCGATCCACTTCACGCTTGCCGGGTGAAAAGACTGATAATAAAAACAAAATGGAGCAGAGATAAAAAAACTAAACTGGCAAAACTAAGCAAAGGAAAGTCTAAACAAGTCTTGAGCTGCTTTTTTAAATGGGCTGTAATCAATATTTTTATAATGTGTGTTGGTGTCGGAGCTTCACAATCCGCCTTCACTGTTCTGGTTCCCTCTCGGCGCTCTCATTGCATCGTTGTGGTCGTTGCAGCAAGCGAGACAGGAAGCAACAGGGCTGATGGGAAATGTGGTCTCAATGTGGAGAAAGAAGCAATGCTGGGATCTACAGAGGCGACCGGCGGCCTCTGTGTAGCTCTGGTGGGTTCACAGTCCATCAGGCCACAGCTGAAACATTAAATGTGACTCAGATCTGCTGCTGATTAAAGCTGAAGCTTGTTGCAGTAAATCACCGCTGCTCTCTCTGCAGCAGGCCGGCATTTTAAAACACTTTGCAGCTCGTGATTTATTTTGACGATGGGCGGCCATGTCAAAGACCTCCATCTCTCTGCCTGTTCTTCTGTCCTCTGTCTCATCTTCCTCACCTGTCCCCCCCCCCCCGCTGACATGGATCTCTATGAATCACATGTCCCTTTAAAAGTATCCTCACATTTCCATTGATTTTCTCTTCATTTATTGCCAAATCCACTTTAAATAAATTACGGGAGTCATTAATTGAGGAGAGAAAATATTCATTTTCAGTTAAGACAGCCCATGAAGCTAACGTTCTGTGAAGTTGTGGTGTTTTTAATGAATAATTCATCTTCTTTTGATGGAGAACTGAGAAATATTTCACAGATGAAATTATAGAATAAAACAACTGCAAGAGACTCAACCAGAGGTGAACAGGTGATTTGATTTAGGTGGCAAAACTTGATGCAGCTGGTTGAGCTGAAAATACACAACACGGCCAAAAGTATGTGGACGCCTGAACAATCCACCCAAAACCTCGGGCTTCAGTCTGCTGCTATGAGCCGCCTTCACTCGTCGTCTTTCCCATTAGATTTTGAGGCGTTAACCAGCCACATGACACTATCATCTAACTGGCATTGTAAACAAATGAAATCCTTTTAATAAGAAATCTGAAACACAAGAAAATTGTAAAAGTGGAATTTCAGTCAGGAAACAAACGGATGGTTTTACAGAAAAGAGGATTCATAAGTTGAAGTGAAATGAATTTCATGCGACAGAGGCTCGTGGATTTTGCTTTTTATTTATTAACTCAAAGTTAATAAATATTATTGGAGCAGCTGATAACGGCACATCTCCCACAAGATGTCTAAAAAAAAAAAAGAAACAGGTTTATCAGGATATTTCCTGAAATAAAGCCACGGAAAAACAGTTAAAGTCGTGTTTATTTTACAGAAAGGTTTGTTTCAGCACAGGGACAGAACAGTGACGATGACAGCTGTACTATATTGTTTCTGTTTATTCTGCTTCCCAATCAAGAGATACTGAACATTCATTGGCTGTTTGTGGCCAATAAACACAGAATGCAAAATAACACAAATTGATCTAACATGTATTTAGCTGCACACAGTTTCCCCTTCCTCTTGTCTGGTGTCTTCCTCTTTTTGTCAGTGTCTCACTTTTGTTCTTCGTCTCTCTTCTTCACTTTTTAAAACTGCTTCATCTGTAAATATTCAGTCTATCATTTGCATTACAGTGCAGAAAGGCACACAAAGGAAAATGTAACGAGGACGTCAACAACGATCAAATCCAGTAATGACGGTTAAAGTGAAAATAAAAACTAACCTCAAATGTCCGACTCTGCTCTCCAGTTTTTGACCTTTCTGTTAATGTCTGTCATTTCTTTTCTCTCTCAAATCGCCGCAGCGCTACGTATCAATACATTCACGTTTCCGGATTGTACAGAGGAGATGCAGGAAGAGCAATAACAATAAAACCTGCTGATCACAGTAACAGTTGGGCATAAAAAGTGGCCATAAAAAACAATCGAATGATTTGCGTCTGTGTCTCAGATGGATTTTATTTTAAGGTATCGGAGTGAAGCGGGTGGATCAGCTTGCCAGTAATGCAGTCGATCGGTACTTTGGTATTTTGAAGCTCCTGTTTTTCTGTCTCCCTGTCCCATGTGGAGGGCCGGTGTCTCTGCTGGCTCCCGTACAGACTGGGAGGCGACCAGCAGGCGCCGGCCAAGCGCTGGTCCGGTTTTGGCCGCGGTCGATCCATTCTTTTCTGGCGGCTCCCCACCATCATTTGAAGTCCTAAAGAGGACTTCCAGGTAATGGCAGCCACCATGGAGGTCCACAGCCCTGCGAACAGCTGATTGTGTTTCAGTAGAAAAACATCCTATAGAAAACATTCCAGCTCAGAGTCCTGGTGCGGCTGGAGCGTATCCCAGCATGCACTGCATGAAAGGCAGGGAAACACCTTGGACAGGTTACTGTCGGTCTTTAAAGCTGCATTCTTTTATAGTTGGATGTATAATTTCTATTCTGTGTGTTTGAGCTACCAAAGTGGAAAAACACATGGATGTCAGCAATCTGGCTTCTTAAAAGCTCCAAAAACTTGGTCTCCGTCACAGACGCATGCTTTCAGAACGCTCGGACATTTCTAAGACTCGGAGGTGTCAGTTGTGTAAAAGTAGTAGTTGTTTATGGGTGAGTTTGCGGTGGAGTCGCAACGTTGTTCAAAAGCCAAAACTGACCCGTGTTTAATTTGACTTACTTCAATAATGACTCTTCGTCTGTCAGGAACAGAAGCAGCAGTAACGTGACTCTCGGCGAGGAGGTCGGGGCGGGTGGATGGGTCAGCAAAGTGACACGCTGACGCATGAACAGTGTTTGCATCCTGTTTCTACCAACAGTCAACATTGATTTCATTTAGCCACGAACATGATTGTTCTCCAACCTTAACCAAGACGGTTCAGTGCCTAAAGAGTCTAGTTAGACGTTAACCATCGAGGTAAATCCAAGAAGGCTCGTATGAATCATTTCTGTAATGACAAACAATGGAACAAACAAAAAAGGAAGCTGGTTGGATTTCGGTGGACTTCTGGTCTACTGGTCTACTTTTGTCTTTTCATGGTCTTCGCTGGCACGTCTGATTGAGTATCGAGTTCATCTGAAAAATAAATACCACAACAAATATTCGGTCCGCTTCACGATGACGAAGACGTCTGTATTTCCTGTGTTGCTTGTTTTGTTCGACACAAGAAAAATACAAAGGTGTTTTCTTTTGTAGGAAAATATATTTTTTAAAAATAGAAAGTGACTTGAATACAGAGAAGTATAACTGATAAACTGGTTTAAAAAAATATTTGTTTGGGTTCAGAAATGAGTTAAAAATGTTCTTTACTGTGTAGCAGACGGAATATATTGAGGATTTGAGGCATCAGGTTTTTGTGGTCTCTACTGGTTTCCCTTTGGCCTCACCTGGTCTATACTGTACTAGTTTCCTCTGGTCCCTCTTTGTCTGTGTTGTTTTCTCCGGGTCTCCACTGGCTTCCCTTGTCCCTCATCTGTACTGGTTTTCCTCTCTCCTCTGGTCTCCTCCTTCTGGATCTACTACTTGTTGCAGGTAAACCTGAAACCGTGTTGTATCTGCGCTGCTCTCTCATTGGCTGGCCCGATGAACCCGAGAGCCCTGATCTGATGAGCCCAGCACGGACGCTGGGGACCACCGGTGAGACTCCCTCACATGAGCAGGCTGTCAGAAGTCTTTAAACCAACAAATATAACATTAAAACTTCAGTTTTAAAGTTTTTAAAAAAGTTCAATCACAGATTTGAACACAAACAGTGGCAGCTGGGACGTGTTGACAAAACCAGAGAGGGAGAGAGAGCGAGTGTGGTCCTAATAGAAACTGATTTAATCAGCCACGAGGGACGACGGTGAGAAGAACAAGAGAACACACACACACTCACAGAAAGAATAACAGAATTGAAGAGACAAGGTGGGGAGGAGAGAGACTCAAATAGGATAAATCTAACTGGGTCGCTGTGTGTGTGTGTGTGTGTGTGTGTGTGTGAACAGACAGGCAGAATCAATAGAAAGCCTATTAAGCTGATCAGCGTCATGCCAGGTTTGTGACGAGAGGAGAGTAGAAGCACACACACACACAGTAGATGCATCTTGTACAGTTTGTGCTTTTATTTTTTCCTGTTTATGATCCTTGTTCTGTCCCCCCCCCCGTCTGTAAACACCTGGGGGGGGGGCCGAGCACGTGTCCCTTCATCACGTCTCTGTTGGTGCAGGACGTTAAGCTGCTTTCTGCCTTTGAGGCTTTGAGCTTCTGGGTCGTTGTCCTGCGAGTATTCTGGATAGTAAAAGAATGTTTCATAGCAGTTTAAAAAAAGTTTATACTTTTTATAAGAACAGACAAAAAGATAAACTAAATGTTAAACACTTTACAAAATTACAGAGCTTTCAACTGCATGTCATGGTCTTCATCATCACATGAGGCTACTGAAAAAACTCCATCCGCTGATGAAGACTGTGTTTTCTTTGACAACTTTATTTCTCATCAAAAAATGTTTATCGAATATTTTTATAAAGTTTTAGGGAGGCTGTTCCAAAGTCAAAAAGCCACTGGACCAAAACCCAGATCAGACTGACTGCTCGCCGATAACGGGACAGTTTGATTTGGTACTGAAGAAGTGAAGAACTCCTTTTTAAAGAGCCTGTTAGTGACGACAGAAAAAATTAGCAAAGAGAAGCCAAACTTATTTCGCCCGTGGCGGGTTGTTTCCTCCAGCTCTCGTTAGCTAAACTCTCGTTAGCTAAACCTGCTAGTGTTGGTCAATGAGTAGCAAACAAACAAAAACATGTGATTTGACCCCGGGAATAAATAAAGTGAATAAACTTTATATCACTTACAACATGTAAAAACATTTTGAAGTACTTTCACTACAGTCCAGTTTGCTTTTTACTCCGCTACATTTATTTGATTTTGACTTAGTTCAAATTCAGATTGATAATACAAGGAAGCTACAGCAGAATATCAAGTCATTTAAATGAGCAGCTGCAACATTAAAGTGCTGATCACATTAATGCATTGATAATCCAGCAATATAATCTAATATTATTCTTAAACGAGCCATTCTGCACAATGTTTTGGTTCTTTAAGTATATTTTGATATACTTAAAGAACCTCACGTCTCTCAGTCGGGACTGAACGAGATGTCATTAGCAACAAGTTGCTCTGAACAGTTTCCCTCTTTACTTTCTCTCTCTCCAGTAACAGCCAGTCAGACTGTGACGGCTGCAGTCGATTCGCAGCCTCCTCCGCTATCTGCTGCAGAAGTAGAGCAGAATGGATGGTGTGTGTGTGTGTGTGTGTGTGTGTTAGCACGCGTGACGAAGCTATAACAGGGTGATGAGCTCGCTCGTCTGACCTCCTTTGGTGCTAAATTAAAATGAACCTGAATATTGATGCCTAATGAAGGAAGGTGTGTGTGTGTGCGTGAGACTGAGCGATGACGAGGCTTAAAGCCGGCCACTCTGGGAGATTACCTCAATATGAGTTCGGAGGGAGAGGACACACACACACACACACACACACACACGACAAGATTGGATGCTTGTCGAGTTTCTCATTTCAAGTTTTATAAAAATTCAGTGTCAGATTTTTGCCTCCATCTTTGGCGTTTATGTTGATGCAGTTGGAGTCGTGCTGACGGTCGCTGCTCGTCACAGGCGTAGACTTCCAGAGCGTCCAGGAAGGTTAAAAGTATTTCTACCAACATTTTGGGCGTGTTAATCACAAGGCTAAGACACCTTTTTGTTTTGGTTGATCGCCTCTGCACCATTCTGTACTCTATGCCATCATTTCTGCAGTTATATCCTCCACCTGTAACACGTAACATAACTGATCTGGACTTATGGGGGGCCTCGCACCAAGGGGTCCCAAAACCACTGAGGCAGCAGCTGAGGTGGGTTGACTTAAGACTTTTACGTGAAACGTTCCTGCACCGCACAGAAGCAGCAGTACACAAAGTACAGGACTCTGACGCTGCGTGAGGTTGGGGAAAGGTGGTGGCCTTCGTTACATTTTGAAAAAGCTAACGTGTAACTGTTGACTAAACGTAACCATAGAAACGTCCATTGTGCTTCAGTCGCCACGAGAAGAAAACAAACGAAACACATTGAACATTTAGTCGTTATGCTCCATAATGATGTTTCCTCATTATGTAATGAAAGCGTAACCCAGGCGACGCTGTACTGCGTTTCCTTTTTAACATGTATTTGTTGTTGCTACTAGCAGCATATAATTCCCATTTAAAGCTGCTTCTGCCCTCAGAGGGAGAGAAAGGGAGAGATCTGTGACCATCAGCATCATTGATCGTGTCACTTTACTGAACCTGACAAACATCTGACACGTGGCAGCTGAGAGCTGTCAATCATCCTCTCTGTTTAAAGAGCTGTGATGATGATGAAATTTAATTTTCATTGATTCTTTTCTGAGACGAGTTGTTTAAACAGATTTTCTGAGTTAATGACATTTGAAGTAAATGGAAACTGATTATTAAGTCATTTGTAATTAAATTGCTGTATCTCCTTTATTCTTTTCATCCTTCCTCTTCCTCTTCCTCTACTCGCCCTTTTCTCTCCTTCCTCCGTCCTTCAGTCTGTTTTCTATCACTTCTATCACTATCATCCATCTTCCTCACTTCTTTCATTCCTTTAATTGCTTCTTTCTAACTTTTCCTACTTCACTTTTTTCTTTCATTCTTCTTCCCTTCCCATCTTCCAGCTTCCTTCCTTCCTTTCTTGTTCTTTTGTCAGACTTTGCAGAGGTCTGTGTTTAGAGATAATGTACTGACCACACACACACACACACACACACACACACACACTCAGAGCAACCTGCAGTTGCTTTAAGCAGTCACTGCAATGGGACACCTGTCAGTTAGGTGTGTGTGTGTGTGTGTGTGTTAGATACTAAACAGTGCTCTAATAATACACTTAGCTTTGTCCCTTCATGGGACGCCACAGATGCATAACTGTGTGTGTGTGTGTGTGTGTGTGTGCTGGTCGGTATGGTGTGAGAGTGGCTGAAACAACATCGGGGGTGAAAGATGGGAGACCTCACGAGCCACAGGCTGATAATTTTCTGTGTGTGTGTCCCAGTTTGAAAGTGACAGCTGAGCAACAGAGCGCTGACACAGGAGATGTGGAACGATGGAGGAGGAGGAGGAGGAGGAAGAGAGGGAAGGAATGTAGAAGAAGAGCAGAGAGTGAGAGGGTAGAGGAAGAAGAGGAGGTGATGGAGGGAGATGAGGATGGAGGAGAAGGGAAGAGGAGGGAGGAGAGAGCGAAGAAGGATGATAAGAGCTGGTCGGATTCTCTAAATGCTAACTGAAGGTGCTGCAGTGCTTCCTTCCTTAGCTCCTTTAGTGAAGGGTGCACTGGACCATCCTTTACCAAAGGAAAGAGGATTGTGGGAGATGGAGTGTAAACCTGCGTTAAAACTAACCTCACGGTCGGGCGTGCTGCCTGAACGCCACCTCTCCGGTGGGGAAGGAAGAGACCCGAGCTGCTGGTGCCGGAGGTGGAGCGGTATCGGATATACTTGGGCCGACCTCCACTGTTTTTATTGAGACGTCTTAAAGTAAAAGTTTGAGTTGTCAACAATAGAAGTGTGCAGCTTGTGACTTCCTATATTCCATTTTACATGCAGCTCATAAAATGTGATGCAGCGCGACAGTTTACACTCCCACCACAAATAATTACACGTCAATAATTCTAAACGCTTAAGAACTTTTACTTTTGATCTTTTTTGGTACTAAAGCTGGTGTACTTTTATCTGATTAAGGTTTGGATACAGGACTTTTTTTACCTGATTATTTTTTCCTACTTTCCCACCATAATGAACATTACCAGGACACGGCGACCTCTGACCCCTGACCTCCTTGGTGTTGATGGAGAAGCTGAACCTGGTTTTGTTGTTGTTGTTGTTTGTGTGTGAACTGTTCCTCTTAAGTGTTCAGGTCAATGAACATTTGAAGGAAAACCCTACCTAAAAGTGAGTGAGTGAATAATGAATGTGTGTGTGTGTGTGTGTGTGTGTGTGTGTGTGTGTGTGTGTGTGTGTGTGTGTGTAAGCACCGCTCACTGGAGCCCGGAGGGGCCACTGTAAATATCCCACGGCGGGGCCGCCCGGCTCGGCCCTGACGTCAGGGTGTAACCCCAGCTGAAAGGTGACTCTGTCGGGGGAAGGACTGCTCCACCCATCTGATGCCAAGAAACCCTCCTGCAGTCCAAACTGGACCCAGAAGACACTTTAAACAGGAGGAGTCTCCAGCTAAAACTAGACTGCTGATGCTGCATGAGAAACGGGACACGCACACTTAAAGGACCGATGTTTTGGCCAATTATCTTTATTAGAAAAAAGCCGTTTTTTTCACAACCTCAACCGTCTTTTAATAGTTTTTTACATATCAACTTCACACCTGTGGCTGTAAACGTCTGACTTCCTGGTTCTTTCAGCTTCTTTAAACCTGCAATAACAGACTTCTTCTTTTGGCCGCTCTCGCTACGGAAACAAGTTGTGGACACGATAAAGATCTCCGTAAAGCCGAGGGGAGCTGCAGACTAGGCTGATAATTCCTCTGTAGGTTCATCACTTTGAGAAGACCCCCTTCACATTGTCATTTCATACATGACACTTTAATAAGAGCATTTCTAAAGCCTGGTGGAGTCTGAATGGATTAAACATGAGTTTAAGCCATGTTGGCAGCCCCTGACTGGCATCAGAACGCAGCTGAATTTCCCACAACGTCCGAAACGATCAACGATCTGGCTGCAAACGTTTTGGTCGGCTGGCTCCAGTTTGAGCAGCTTGATAATCAGATGCGACTGTAGTGTGCTATGATAGAAATAAAACCCCTTCCAGCCACGCTTTCTGCTCAGAGAATTGCACATAAAATGCTGCTTTTCTCTTCTTTTTTGGGTGTGACCATCCTGTTTGAATAAACTTTTTTATGTTCAGTGCAGGTGTTGAAGTCGTACGTTTTGTTCATTGCAGAAAAGCGTAACGTGCAGAGTGAATAAAAGCGCCCAGTGTCTCTCTCGACACGGTCGGTGGCAGATTTACGTTGTTTTCCTACATTTAAAAAACTCTCATTAGCGTTAAAAGTTCAGCCAGTTTCAACTTTGCCCTTTTCTGTCAGTGACGTCGCTGACTGCTGTCTGTGGTTTAACCCGAAAGTACCTCGATGTGATGGATAAAAGCCCCCCTGAAACAACGAGCCGTCATGCAGCCAGAGCCTTCTTGATCGTCAGCTTCTTACCCGTTTCCTCTCTGCAGGAGGATAATCACGGTGTCTTCCTTTGTGCTGAACTGACACAGTAATTTTCTGTAATGGTCTCTGCTGGGTCTTTGTCTTGTTTTTTAAATGTTCAGCTTTTTCTGCTGCCTTGCACATGTTAATGACGTTAACCTGCACTCTGCACGCACCTTGCAGTGAGGACGCACGTCGCGCCGCCAGTTGGAGAGAACTTTAGCGTTAGCCACGTGCTAACAAATGTGCAGCGTGAAGAAAAGGGGGGCATCCCTGTCACTGAGATCCAGAAACAGAAAGGAGGTGGTGGGTTGCCAGGTTGGCGTGGGCGCCAGGTTTGAGGTTACTTCCCCCCCCACCGTCTCACACACACACACACACACACACACACACACACACACACACACACACACACACACACCTTCACTGCTACGGTATCACGGTGTGAACAAACAAGCAGCTGCAGCATGCTGGGTTGCCAGGCGGACTTAGTTGCCAAGCTTTTGTTTATCCCCCCTTTTTCTGTGTCAGGGTCATTCCTTCTGGCATGAAAACACACACACACACACACACACACACACACACACAGTCTGAAGTGGAGTGGAGCAGACTTGCAGTCAAACAGAAGACATCTCTTCATGCAGATTTACATTTTCATCTCCTCTCTCTCTGCTGCTTTTGGACATGATGGTGCTAATTACCCACAATGCCGTCTGGCTGTGTGTGTGTGTGTGTGTCTCCCTTTTGGAGAGTCGTTCTCCAAAATCAGCAGCTGATGACAGAGAAGCTGTTGGTTAATTCAAGACCTCCTCTTTAATCTCTTCTTGTCGTTTTTCTTTTTTCTTGCCTCCTTTTGCCATTTTGTCTTTGTGTCTTTTTCATCTCTCTGCTTTTCTCTTCTTGTTTTCCTTTTTTCTGCTCCTGGTCATCTCGGTCTTATTGCATCTTTTCTTCTCATCTGCTTTTCTGACCTTCCTCCTTGTGTCTTTTTCACTCCTTTTTATATTTTCATGTCTTCCTCTCTTCTACTTTATAGTTTTCCTTTCTTTCTTTCTGATCTCTCATTTTCTGTACACATTTCTCTCCTCTTCTCCTCGCCTCGTCTCTTCCACCTCCCTGCGTCCCCCTCCAGTCTGAAACATTTATCAAACCATTTATCCAAACACGCTTCCGCTCGTCCTGATCAGCTGGATGTTTCCTGAATCTTTGGCAGAGAGCAGTGAGCCACAGGTGTCAGAGTCCTCTCCGTCCACGTCGTCCTGATCTGATTTCCCCTGGGAACGTGTGTGTGTGTGTGTGGGTGTGTGGGGGGGTTAATTAAAGCTGTGGTTGAGTCCTGCACCTTCAGCCAACAGTGAGACCAGGACCGAAACTGGACTTCAGAGCCGGAGTGGGAAGCGTGTGAATGAGGACAAATGATTTTAGTTTCTGTTTCTGTCACCCACTCGGTTCCTCCTGGTTTTGCTCTGTCCCTCTTTCTTTGTTTTGGTTTCATTTACTGTTAATATGAACATTTACAGTAACAAAATCCTTTAATCACCACATTGATTTATTCTCATGTGATACTATCGAGCATACTTGGCTCATGTCCTCTAAACTAAACGACCAGACGAGCGACACGCGAGTGTTTCACTGATCTGACGCAGGACAACAGCCTTTGTGTCCTCAACACCACGTTGAAAATACAGTGGAAACGGACTAAAATCAGAGAAAAACGGGAAAACGACCTGTAAGATTTGATAAAAACTTCTGTTCATCAACTCACTTCCAAGGCTGTCAATCATAAACGCCACTCATAAAGTTGTGTACAATACAACGTGCCGATGTTCTCTGTTTCAGTGTGAATGATGACGCATCGATTCGAATAAGCCAAAAAGAAACGGATGGAAATGTTTCTCGCTTTAGACGCATTTTGTGAAATAGTTTGACTAAATAACGACACAGTTTGATGTGTTCGTTGTCTTTACAGAACAGGTTGAAAGTTGGAAATCAATCTGTTAATTTGATGAAGAGTCTAATAGATAACCTGGTTGTATTCTGTGAAAGGTACCTGAGGTCTCTCCTGCTCTGAATTCTAATGGTGCACAACACCTGGACTCCATCTGTTGCTATGGAAACGACATAAACTATCAGAGGAAGCAGGGACACACGACCGGCAACATTTTTAGCTGCTTTTTAGTTCCCCACTGAGTCAAACTGAGGCTTCCAGACGCAGCAAAGGCCCTGAGACAGAAACTGCTGTTTTCTTTTGTTGTTTTTTTTTTAGATAAAATCCTCTGTGACGGGGAGGAACAAAGATGTGTGCAGGAGGACTCGGTTAATTGTCACCTTCAGACAGATATTTGATGGTTTAGTTCAGGGAGCCTGTATTAATGTAAATAAGGTCCAAAATCATCAACAGTCTTTGTTGCTATTGAATTAAAGACCAACACGTTCTCATCGCAGACGCTTTGTCATGGCCCTCAGCGTCTCATACAGGCGCACATAGTGCCCTTTAGGTTTAGGAAGAGATCGTGGTTTGGCGTAAGTCACGAACGTAACGTTAAAACTTTAAATGACTCAACGTTGACACTGAGGGGCGCCACAAGGCGTCAGTATTTGATGGAAGAAACTCAAAAAAAGAAAGAAACAAGAAGTTAATACACAAAAAAACAAGTTTATAAAAATGTTTTTAATAGCGATTTGAAGGAAATCAGCGAGGTTGCACGACAGGAAGACAGATTGTTCCAGAGGTTTGGGTCTCCTTTAGTTTTAAGTCCAGATCTGGACCATGTAGTGCTTTAAAAGTAATGAGTAAAACCTTCAAATCAATCCTGAAGTTAACTGGAAGCCGATGCAAAGAGGCTAAACTGGGGGTTATGTGGTCTCCTTTGTTTGATCCAGTTAACAGGCTGCAGCCCTTTTGTACAACTTGAAGGCGTGAGCAGAAAATAAAAGCATGAATAACTTCCTGAGTGAGTCACATAAAAATAGGACTGAACTACCTTCTTGACATGACGTGGAAAGTTAAATTGGAATCAAAGATGACTCCTAAATTTCTGGCATCAGGCTTAACACGTGTGTGTGTGTGTGTGTGTGTGTGTGTGTGTGTGTGTGTGTGGGGCTCTTGTACACAAGCATTGATTGAACATAAATACGTTCCTGATCAATTCAATGTACAAAACACCAGTAAAAACAAAAGTATATGTGTTTTAATGTGATCATCTTGAGGTTCGACTCAACTAAAACTGTTGTTGTAACTTTCTTTGAGGACACACACACACACACACACACACACACTGATGCATGCAAGGACACATAGCTTTCTATTTCTGTGTCTGTATCTCTTATTTCACCTTGTTGTTCTCTCTTTATCGATTCACTTCTCCTGAATTCACTTCCATATATTTATTTAAAGGCTGTCAATTGTAAACAACACTCATAAAGTTGTTTACAGTATAAAGTCAGTGTTTTTTCTGTTTGTTGGGACTAAATAATGACACCGGTTTGACATCATGTAGCTGATGTGTTCGTTGTCATTGTGAAAACAGTTTGAATGTGGCATTTGAGAAAGTAGGAAATCTCAGCTCTCTCTCTCACTGAACATGTTTATTAAGATGTTTGATAAGTATTTGGATTCGCAGCCTGGCAGCAGAAACGTGTTCTGTATTCCAACTGATACTGACAAAATACCTGTTGTGTCCTTAAAAAACACAAGTTCACCTCTTAAATCTGAATCTGGAGGATCCAGTTTGGTAAAGTCCGATACTGTAAGCCTTGATCTTATAATCATGTAATCTGTCTGTTGGTGAATGCTTTCATTTTGTGTTTTTTATCTAAAGAAGTCTGTCAGCTGGACAGCTGGCGGCCTCCGATACTGACGCATGTTTCCTTTAATTTAAATTCGATGTAATCACTAACACTGGAACTGGAGCCAAGGTGCTAAAAAATACAGTGATAAAATGCAACGATACGGACCAAATAAACAAGACACGCTAATGACTAACGTGGTTAAGTGACGTTAAAGACAACAAGAGGTTAAGAAGGAAAGGACAGACCGAGAGGGAGGGAGGAAGGAAGGAAGCAAGAAATACGAAGGAAGGAATAATAAAGGAAGCAAGGACAGAAGGAAGGATTTAGGAAGGAAGGAAGAAATAAAGGAAGCAAGGACAGAAGGAAGGAAGAAAGGACAGTAGGAAGGAAGAAATAAAGGAAGAAAAGACAGTAGGAAGGAAGGACGGAAGGAAGGAAGGACAGAAGGAAGGACGGAAGGACGAAAGGACGGAAGGACGAAAGGAAGGAAGGACGAAAGGACGGAAGGACGGAAGGAAGGAAGGAAGAAATAAAGGAAGCAAGGACGGTAGGAAGGAAGGAAGAAATAAAGGAAGCAAGGACGGTAGGAAGGAAGAAATAAAGGAAGCAAGGACGGTAGGAAGGAAGGAAGAAATAAAGGAAGCAAGGATTTAGGAAGGGAGGAAGAAATACAAAGTAAATGAGGACAGAAGGAGAAAATATGGAGGGAAAAAAAGGACAGAAGGAAGGAAGCAGAAAGTGAACAAAGGAAGGAATAAAAACAGAAGCCAAACATTGGAAACACAAACATTTTAATATTTGCACCTTCAGTTGTGTGAAAACGTCGGATAATTAATTCCAGCCTTTATTGAAACTGTTCCGTAACAGTTTTGGCATCGGAGGTGTTGAGTTGTTATCTTGTCGGAGCAGAACTCATTTTGTCCAAGTAGAAAAAATAAATGTTGTTTTTTAATTAGATTTTTATTTTATTTTTATTTTTTAAGGTTGATAATGGTTTGGAGGGTTGAGTCTGTTCCTTTACTGTCTGATGGGGATTTGACGATGTCTATAAAGCACTTTATCTTCAATACGACCTTGACCAGAATATGAACTGATACCTGTGTGTGTGTGTGTGTGTGTGTGTGTGTGTGTGTGTGTGTTAATATCCACAGCCAACACACTCAGAGGGGACACTTACTGAGACAGTGGAGATGGCTAATATGGAAATTGTGTGTGTGTGTGTGTGTGTGTGTGCTCTCAACATCTCAGTCCAGACCACAGACTGTATATAAAGATGGATGCCATGACATCTGGATCGCCCCCTGGTGGCTGGCTACAGTGTAGGTCATAAACCCCGCCTCCTCCATGTTAGCGGATGGGCCAAACTGAAAAATCAAAGTACACGTCAAATAAAATGTTCCCAAAGATGGTTTCTGTTTAGGTCGTTCTTATCACGCTGATGTTTGTTCAAGTGTTTGTTTTTCTGATCAGTTTAGTTTTAATTGGTTATTTGATGCTATAAAAAGGGGATGTGACGTCATGATTGACAGCTTGTGGTGTGCTGTGATTGGTTCAGGCGGGTGTATGGGCGGGACCTTGATACGGATCAATACTGCGCAGACTCTGGCTCCAAATGATGCCACCAGCACAACATCCGGGATATTTTGGCTTCATGTTTGTACAGCGGAAGGACGTGGAGACGCGTCGGCCATCTTTATATACAGTCTGTGGTCACGATACATCACAAAATAATCCCCTCGGATTTTATTTTATTGTCTGGAAAGTGGAACACACAGACTGGAAGTGTGTTTCATACACATGTTGGCATTTTGAAGTCTACGTTTTTATTTTAGAAAAGCTTAAAGTTATAATCCTTCAGATTTCTGTCCTGGTTGATTTAGCAAACAGCCAGCTCCGTATCCTACGGGATAATTAATCGTATTGGACGTTTCTGCACCTCACGATTTACATCCAATGCCAACATTTAGTGTCCGTGCAGGAAGTAGTCTGTCTTTTTTATGTAGAGAAACAAAAATGGAGAGTATGGAAGTGGGCATGGTGGATGGATATGTCGTAGCTCTGACTTTCATACAGGAGACCAGAGCACACATCTATTTATTAACCATAATGTCGATCTTTCCCTAATCTTAACTATAGTTTATTTGTCATAATCACAATCTTGTAGATATTGTAGAAGGAGAGAATTAAAAAAGGACATTAAAAAAAGTCTCATAATCTGCGTTTGACAGAATCGTCCAGTACTGACATTCCCTGTCTGGGTTGATTTGATATGTAAATAAACTATAAACTAAACTAAACTTAATTATTCCTAAATATCATAGCATTAAAAAGTTAGAATCAACGTTTTTAAGGGATCTTTTTATGGATGCAAAAGGAAGCAGCAACAGGTTTTTTCTAGTTATGGCTACAAAACACCAAATAATGCAATTTAGCTACAATATACAGTATATTATCTAGCGGTTTGTTTCTCAGATGTTTAGTAGTTGGAGTCCAAAACTGTTATGTGGCGTAGTTCAGGCAGCAGGGGAAGGACTCAACAGCAGACAGGCACGGAGGCTCAAGCTGTTTCAGAGGTTTATTCCAGGTACAGGGAAGGCAGGTGGACGGGCAGGTACAGGTTCGGAAGACAGGGAAAACGTCCAAAAGCAGGAGCATGAAAACCAGATAATCCAGAACAAGGGAGCAGTACACACGGGGGACCGGTATAAATAAGGAAGAGACTGATGAGGGAATCGGGGGCAGGTGTGAAATGGGGAACAGGTGCAGACAATCAAGACTAAAGGCATGAGGGCAGGAACTGAGAAGACCGGAAAGACAATACTTCAAAATAAAACAGGAAACAGATAAAGACCAGGGGACGTAACAAAAAGTTGTTGTTGCTACAGTTATTGGGTCCTATCTTTCTGCTACACCACACACACAAAAAAATGAAGATTTTAGTGCACAGACTGGTGTTTTACATACTTTGTCCTTTTCTGCTGTGACATATCAATAAAAAGGACATTGGTTTGTAGTTTATAAAACTCAAACAGGAGGTTAAGTGGGACTGTGCATGCGTACTGTAGAGGACCATACAGACAGCAGCAGGTAACAAACACTTGATGTTAACATGTAGAGAGCTCCACGCCGGCCTGCAGAGGACTCTAAGGTGAAGTCAGTGGCGTCAGAGCCGGCGATGCCAGAGGACTCGCTAAGCTAATGAGTCAGGTTGGCTCAGTGTGAGGAGTGGGTCTGGACTGTCTGCAGCCTGAGCAACAACAAAGCACAATGAACCAACTACTGGCAGTCAGGGACAATCAGTCAGCCCCGCCGAGAAACAGAAAAGCACCTTCAGCAGCAGACTGATCCAACTCCCTCTGACGGGCCGGGACACAGGAAGCCAATTTAGGGCCAAACTGTCTGAAAGGAAGAATAGAAGAGAGACCAGAGACTTGTTACAAACCTCAACACCACAAAACTCCTCTATCACCCGCTTTAAAAACAGTATAATAATAATCCATTAACAGATAGATTCAAGACAAAGAGGCTTTCGTAGTTAGACAGAACGTGATTCTGAACCGCACATTTGGTCTCTTGCAGGTATGTGATCATTAACCGAACTGTTGGATGAATGAGAATTATGACCGGCTGGTAGAGGATCACCAAAATTACCAGGATAAATCCTCTGGGCACCATGAATGTCCGTACCAACCTTTGTGCCGATTCATCCAGTAGTTGTTGAGATATTTTACCAAAGTGAAGCTAACAAAGCTAATAAAAACTGGTCTACTCGGGAAGATATGGACGTTTCTGACACTATTTGTCAGATCAGTTTTAAATGTTGCACCGAGACGACCACAGTGAGACGTTAGATGAAGAGCTGCAGGTGACAGGCTTTGCACATCATCAAGGTAAACAACTGTTTACCTGGTCGTGCCAGCACGCTTTGAGTGCTTGTGCTTGCTCATGGCTCAGCTTGGCACGAAAATGTGCACATTTCCAACCTGTCCCCAACACGGGGCAAAATAAAAAGGACATCATACAATACTTTGCAGTCTGAAACGTCCCTGTAGAGTTGAATCAACACCTTTCTGATGGAACAACTCAAACATTACAAGCTTCACAAAGGGGGGATTTTGGAGGTGTGAACGTTTGTCATCCAACACGGAGCTTCGACATGACGCACGGAGGCGGCTGCATGTCAGGGTCACTCGCCCTCCTCATCACCCCCCCCCACCATCCTGAAGCCAAACGGTCCCTGTGGTCCTCTGCCAGCTCAGCTTGGCTGTCTGCCTGATATCAGTGAATCATTTCCTGCGCTGGGCAGCGGCTCTGCTCCGTTAACAGCCGCAGCAGCAGCGTTGGGACAAAATGTGTTTTCTCCTCTCAGGCTAATTGAATTGAAGGTGCTGCATATTCACCGCTGCTGCTCCTGGACAGCAGCGTCCTCTTAGGAGAGGTATTTCGGTGAGAGTTTTCGCTCTCCATCATGGCGCTGTGACAGGACGCTCTGCTTTTAGAGCGAAAGCAAAAGAGCTGATGGGATTGGTCCTGAGTGATGCCACGCCTGCTGCGAACTATTCCCCTTCATCCGTTTTTATATGGAAGATTTTTGGTGACAAAACTACAGTGAGCACAAAAAGAGTTTAAATGGTCAATCAACCTGCAAGTCAAGATTGGGGAGCGCTGTGCATAACTAATATATCAGACCAGTATCCACAGGAATTATGTCCATATTGGACAATGTACATCTGTTGCCAGCGTTCAGTGCTGCAGCAAGTAGCAGGCTGCTTCTAGCAAGGCGGAAGGAGGTCAGGGTGGTAGGTGGGCGTATAGATGTCCGAAAGTACGCACAGACCATCATCTTTCCTTAACCAACTGTTTTACTGCAGTTGCCGAACCTTAACCTTTTAAGCCCCTAACAAAACTTGGGTTTCCAGTCTGTCTTTGGACATACATCATGGCATGAGGGTATTGTTTAAAGAGCTTTTGGTCGCTGCAAAGGCTCCCCCTCTCCATACTGGCCCTGAAGAGGTCCCTCAGCTGCAGCTCGGCAGAGAAACGGTAACTTTGAAAGACATTTGTCAAAAACTGCCGAAGACTCACATTAGACTCAGCTGAACTTTGAAAGTCATTTTTAGAGTTTAGAGCCACAATCTTCCTTTTAAGTATTTCTTTTTCACAGCCTTGGTTATTTGTTAAGAGTTTAAAACAGAAACAAACTCTAATCTGCTTCATCAGGACTCTGCGGCTTTGGTTTGATCAGATTTGACTCTTTGTTAGCTGGTTATTAAACAGAAAACTGAGAGCTCGCAAGCGAAGGAAGCCCTGATGATCGATCAAATACAGAAACACAATTCAGTTTTTGTTTTCTGCAATCAAACATGTATTGCAGTCTTGACTTCACCGTGGCTCAGTTCAATCCTGAGTTGTAGCTCGATTAGAACCCAACATGTTCTGTTCACGACTGTCAGTAGTTTTGTCATTAATGATCTTCTGTACTTTCCACCTGAGCAGCGAGAACGCACACTCCTAAACAAAATGAGTCTCCAGTCACTGGCAGTACACAGTAGTATCTCACTCTGCATGTTAAATTACAGTTTTATCCTGCATAACTGTTAAAAATGCAGTATTTTGTCTTTAGGACGGAGTATTTTAGTAGTTTGACCTTATTTCACAAAAATGCTCAGACATGATGTGGTAATATGGCCGATGCAGCAGAGAGAGAGTTTGGAGCTTGCCAGAGGTTGGGAGAAAACGCTTGGAGGAGAAAAGAGCAAGCCAAGCGTGCGGCCATTCTCTTCACACACACACACACACACACACACACACACACACACACACACACACACACACACACACACACACACACAGCAGGAGTACGACAGAGACACATACTGTATCTGATGAATAGCTGAAATGGTATGGAAATAAAGGAGGACAGAATATGCACGCACCTACGCCAAGCACATGGCTATGAACACACACACACACATATATCTCCAGGAAAGGCAGGGCTGATGAATGCCTGGAAAAAATGGAAATAAGGAACAGACGCTGCTTCAGCTCAAAAAAAGGGATTTTCTGTTTTACAAATGCAGTGTGGCTTCTCGGAGCCTGGAACAAGGTCTGGGTCCGGACTGAACAAGGTCTGGGTCTACGTGGGTGTATGTTGGTGTGTTGTGCTGGCATTGTTGCAGACTGCTGCTGACCTTCCCATGTAGAGCTACTCATAAAATAAAACCTCACCTTACTTCAGGCAGAGCTGTCAGCTGCCTGTGACGTGCACTGTTCACACTCTGTATCACTCCGCTGATGCACTCACGTCTCTGCTGCGCTGAAGCTTTCATGTTGCTGTTGACTTTATTAAGTTTGTTTGTTGGGGGGTTTCTCAGCAGAACTCTGGTCACTGATTGGATCATTTGAGGGGCTTCCTCAACAGCAAAGGCTTTCCTGACAAATCTGTGTAAGTTTGTAACGTAGATTTTATTTCTGCAGTCCCCAGCATCAGTAATGTCACGTGGTGCTCACCAGCTTCGGTGATCAGATCAGGGAACCACACAAGCAGCCAGACTCTATGAAACTAACTGCAGATAGACACAGTAATCCATCACAGTCAGTATTCATTCGTGTTGGTGGTGTGTTTAAGGACTATCTGACACCTGTGTTTTGAGATTCGGCTCCCTTGATGTTGGCTAAACCTCAGTTGCATTCAGGGACTTCATCCCACAGCAAACGTAGTCAGAGATGTCTGTCAGTGAATGTTTCTACTGATTGAAAATAAAATAAGAATTAAACTACAGGCCTGCGCTTTGATCGGCTTGTTTATGCATCAGACGTGGTGGGGTGTGTGTGTGTGTGTGTGTGTGTGTGTGTGTGTCCTTCCTGAGGGCGATGCTTGCTCGCTTGGTGGGTCGTCTACGTTTTGTGTTTTGACCCAGAAATGTATTTCGTCTCTCTCTCTGTTTCATTACATCTTCTCTTCACTCTTTAGGCGTCTGTAGTTAAAATCTGTCTGTCGTACCTCATCAAACCGTTTCACTTTGTGTTTTTTAGTGAATTAAAGTCTAACTTTGCCCTCGAGCAAGGCAGCTGACTGCTACTTCCTTCATGGTTATTTATCCTCCAGTAAAAATCTAAATTGAAATGAAAGCTGGGTGTTAAAAGCTGTGATAAAAGTGAAATGAGACATTGTGAAACAAACACAAACTAATTTCTGCCGGTCTGATCACTTTGCAAAGATGTCAAATGTGTATATTGATAACCTTTGCTAAGCCGTGGTCTTTTGTTGCCACACTTAAAGTCTAACCTTGATATCTTTGTTGTTATGCACTTGACTGTGTTGTATTACGTATGTTGTAATCCACACGTACATGAACGCAACACAAAATGGGTCAGTTGAGTTGAGTTTGAGGCCAAAACACAGAACAAGAAGTAACAAACAACAACACAAAGACACAATGAGTCAGACAACAAAAAGAAACCTCATTAAAAACAGCAGAAGCTTCTGCAGGCGGACGGACATGAAAGTGTCTGTTCAGTAATTTGATGTTTGTTAGTCGTCGTTCATCCTGAAGCTGAAGGAAGAGGAGCGAGTGAGGAGGCTGATTACCTACAGTGTCATTCAGAGAGCAAAAGTTTGGTCCATTTAAACAAGATTTCCACTGTGTTTTTGGTACAATGACAAAGTCACGGCATCACTCTGCAACTCTGAGCTTCTCACGTTAGGGAAGGAAGACGAATAGAAGAGAGAGTGAAGACAGTTAGGAGGGATGGCAGTCAAAGAGGAGGTTGAGAAGGAAACGAGTAGGTAGGCGAGGAAAGAAGGAAGTAGGGAAGAAAAGGAGGAAGTAGGTGATGCATGTACCTGAAGTAGGCGTCCAGGACTGTAAACTAACCAGCTGGATGGTTCCTGGCTGGTATCTGAGGAGCACGACGTAAAATCTTCATCTTGCAGGTTCGAGTCCGTCAGACGGTTTCCTGGAAACAGTCCTGTTGTGACCAATCACACGCTGCACATTTTTGGCCCTCTTGATGTAATTTAACACCGTGAATCATTCAGAAAACAGATGTTTAAAACTAGGAACTGACAGTAAAGTGTTAAATATATCATTTACCTTTGTGAGGACCAGTTTGAGGTTCAGATCTTCAGCCCTGTTTGATGGTTAAGAGCTGGTTTTAGGGTTCGAATTAGGGTTTTTAGGTTAAGTGTTAAGATGAGACATGAAGCTGTGATGGTTCCCAACGTTTTTAAGGTTTTTAAATGATTTCTTCTCATTATGTCTTTTCTGTGACTTCAGTTTTTAGCTATGATGGTTGCATGGTGGCAATAATGAAGTTTGGAGAAGTCGTCTTTGTTTCAGTGAAAGAAACTAGAAGCAACAACATTTTGAGTTTGGAACTGATAAATAACACATAAAATCAAATGAAAATCTAAAGTCTCGTCATCAGTAGCTCAGACTTCGGTGTATCATGATTGATCTGGACGCGTGCGCGGTGTTTATGTTTCACGGCTCGTGGGCTGCTTGCATGTGTTGGTTTGTTCGTCTATGTGTGATTATTGTGCATGAATTTTGGTGTCAGATGAGCAAATCTCACCTCCTGCCACCTCCATTCAGTTCCAGCTCTGCACTCCTGTCAGCTCCCGATCACACACCTTTGTGGAGCAGGTAATAATCGACAGAATAGAGTGGAAGTAGAAAAACACCCTGCCATAGCGAGTTATGAGACTAGAAACAGGCCACATTTCTCCTTTGTATATTTCTTCTTTTTTATATACTTCAATAAAACGCTGTTGTTTTTGTTATGCTTGGTCATGGTATTGTGGAAAAGTTTTGCTGAGCCACGCACCGTGACCACCTCTCTCCGTTTGGCTTTCTAACAACGTCACCTGACTTTCTCCTTTCGCTCCTGACGGCCGCTTCAGAGCTTTTGTCACTTGATGAAATGCTGAAATGAGCGACGCTGACGTTTTTCTTTCGAGGACTTTCGTGTCCGGCTGATCATCTCGAGACCCCTCGGATCTGTCTTACTGTCTGACTTTGGGAATGCGTTACGTCAGCGGGGGAGTCCTGACAAGTATAGAGGTACAGACTCAAGTGTGTACGTGACCGAGAGTCGGAGCAGAATGGAAACCAGGAGCGAGCAGCTCATCAGGAGCTACTCTACTTGATATACGTGTGTGTGAGACTTGAGTGGATGACATCTTTTGATAAGAATGGAACACAGAGTTAGATTTTCCTTTGAACACACACACACACACACACGCACACACTTCAGAAATCAGATTTGGGAGCTGTGAAGAATAAATGCATGAAGAGATGAAAAACGAGGCCTGTCTAATCATTCAATTAGGATCCAAGGCAGATGGTCTGGACACACACACACACACACACACACACACCTGTTACACACACTCTTCGGACTCTCGTCTCTCCCTGTGTAACCCTATAGTCAATCTCTCTCTCAGTGTAACTCTATACTCGATCGCCCTGTTTCCGAGTGTTAATGAGACACTATCGTCGGCCTGCACTTCATTACCTTGACATCCCATAATTATCTGACTGTATACATTGATATAGCAACATAATATCTGTGTGTGTGTGTGTGTGTGTGTGTGTGTGTCTTCCCCTTTAGTGGAACATTACACTATGTGGACAGGTGGGTGGGTCCACATGCTCTTGGCCATATTATAATAGTAATACATTTTATTTCTATTGCACCTTCCCAAAAAATTAATAATAAAATAAAGCAATAAGACGTAAAACACAACAAAAGATTAAAACAATAAATAAGTCACCAGATCAGGGACCATACAGGTCTTGTCTTGGGGGCCCCGAAAGCTCCAGGATGACGATGTGTCAGCTGGTTTGTGCTAATTGACCGATGACCAATTAGTGACAATATCAACTTCAGATCATTACAGAATCTGTAGGCGCTGTCTTGGAAAAGCTTTACTGTGTTCATTACTTATATTACTTTACTAATGCGTTTAATCACATTACAACACAGCACACCACGGGACCAGATCATACTCTGTAGACACAGGAACGGGGGGTTAATGGGGCCCATTTGTTCCCCCGGTTCAACAGGTTAATCAGTCCGTGCACACAGGTTGGTCAGAAGGGAGCGTCTCTGAACTATCAACTAGAGCCTGGCTCTGAAAGCAATCAATAAAATCTCTCAATCAATCCTGAAACAAATGGGCAGCCAGTGTAGAGATGCTTAAGTTTACAGCTGGTAAAAGATCTTTGCAGCAGGAGCTAACACTGGTCTAGTGTTGGAGATATTTCTATAGATAGAAAAATCCAAAATTTAGGCCAGAATCAAAGATTACACACAACTTTGTCACAGCAGCCTCCATGCTGTTGTGACGGTGTGAATAAACTACCACGAGACATTTCCATCCACCTGTTTTAACGCTTGGCTGAGGTGGTGACAAAGAGACATTTAAAAACTGATGTTGTAGATATTTAGTGATGGTGGGGATACAGACAGGACATGCAGGGGTAGATCAGAGGAGACTAATTCATTCATAAAAAAGAAAAACACAACAGCAATAAAATGCCCTAATGGATCAGAAATGCTTGGTTTAATTCTGAAATGTTGTAGTAGGATCAATATAAATAAATGACAGGGGTAGTATATGAGGTTTCTTGGTGGTTTTCTCTATGTACAGTTTCCTATAGATTATTAGTGATATATTGATCCTTTCTGTCTGTGTGCAGCTGGTATACTGGGCCAGTCAGCAGCAGGATCAGGATGAGAAGATGGCTGGCTGTGTGTTTCCAATGGGACCAGAGAGCTTTCAGCGCTTCACGCCGGACTCCCTGGCGGCCATCGAGCAGCGCATTGCCCAGGAGGAGGCCCGACGCAATAAACACTACCAGGAGGTACACACACACACACACACACACACACACACACACACACACACCTGACGAACACAACTAAGAAGCATTATTATTATTATTATTATTATTATTATTAAAACAAGATGAAACAGGAACCAGAAGATACTGGAGGTTAAAACCTGAATAAAATGAAGAGATGTAAAGCAGCTTCAGCAGGCAGGTGTGAGATATTTCGGGGGTGGTGATGGTGTGTGTGTGTGTGTGTGTGTGTGTGTGTGTGTGTGTGTGTGTGTGTCAGGACCTGGGCGACGTGGTGGTCCTCAAGCCCCGGCCTGACCTGGAGGCAGGAAAACAGCTGCCGCGCATCTTCGCCGACATCCCGTCTCATCTGGTGGGCGTTCCCCTGGAAGACATCGACCCGTACTACTTCAAAAACAAGAGGGTAGGTGACCCAGAGAGAGTGTGTGTGTGTGTGTGTAGGTGAAGGTTTTTGGAAACCCCCCCCCCCCCCGCCTCTCCTGGTGGAGAATCCCTGGAAGACAAATTGATTCTTTGGTAGCCTACTTCACTGAAGACCAGAGGGGAGGTGACCGAGTGTGTGTGTTTTCTCTTCCACAGTTTATCTCTGTCGTCTCTCTTCTGTCTTTGTCCTTTTTAAGCTCTCAGTCCTTGTTTACACCTGATATTTGTGATCACGGGACTCTCCTTTCTGTCTTCCTTCTCCTGCTCTCTCTTTTCCTGTTTCAGGGCATTTCAGACCTGCGTTGTTTAGTCCCGTCGATTCCGACTCTGGTTAGTTTTCCCCCTTTGGTATGATTCATTTGGGCCGATCTGAACATCAAACTCAAAACGACCGCGCTGAGACCCGTTAGAGGAAGTGGTCTTGGTCCGGTCACAGACTAATTCTGGAGCAGTTTGTTTGTTGTGGGTATGCGATGCGAGCTCGATCCGATGAGTTCACCTCAGGGCCGGGCACCTTGGGGCTAGGGGCGGCCAGAGAGCCTGCATCATTAGCATGGGCTGGGAGGGGCGCTAACTGAGATGCTAGTCCGGCTGTAGATTTGATCTGGAATGCTGTTTCCATGGCTTTTGCCAGATTTAGGTCGTCAGGGGGCATTAACAGTTTCTCTGACTCTTTGGGTTATTAGTGTGTTCAGCCAGCTGGTCCCTTATCAGTTCATCCTCCAGGCTAGCCAAGCCCCTCAGGTTGACCTGCTTGTTGCCAGAGCTGGCGGAAAACAATTCCTCAAAGCATGACTCTGTGGGGCAGCAAAATGTCCTGACAGCTCTGTGGCCATGCATCGTATGCAGAGAGTCCTAAAAATCCTCTGTCCCTCGCTGCCCAGGTTGCGGATGAGCATGGCTGCTTTGCGCTCGTCGTAGCATCTGCGAATGTTTCAAACGATTAATGCCAGCGGCTCACCAGACAGACAGCGACTCTGTTTCTGACACGTTACTTTAGTGTGCGTTGCATATACAACTCAGGCTGTAACATAACAACAACCTCCAAGCCGCTGTGCGTAAAGCCGCCAAACTACAGCATGACTAGTGCGGCTCATGCACAACAAACTGTTCATCGAAACTTAGTCCAGTTTGAAGAGACAGCTAGACATCTTCTGTTTTTGGAAACGGAAACTAAAAGCCACAAGCCCTCTGCTCCATGAAATCTATTTCCCTTTCTAAATCTCCATTATTATTTAATCCTCATGTTTCGATCACAATCTAAGCGGCTTGCTGAGATAGGACCGACCATGAACGGGCCGGAACTAAAGACCAAGCGATCAGCCTGCAAGATGCCGATGGTGAGCAGTGTTTACAGTACCAGTTACAGTGTCATGTGATTCAGATTTTTATCAAATGTTGCATTCCTCCTGATTACAACTGCACGAAATCGTGGAGTGTGAGGATTGAAATCATAAGCTAGCTAAGTTCCTGCTGGGTTTAACGAGCTACTGTACACAGCACTTTCACATCGTCACTGCGGAGGCTGGACAGAAGCGGTACGTTATTTCTCCCCAAAGCCTGAGTCCTAATGAATTTAACCTCAGTGCTTTGAGACTGAAAAACCAAACATCTCTGCTTTCTCTGTCAGTGTAAATGTAAATGTGTCACTTTTGCACGTGAGGGCGCAACACAAAAATCAGCCGCCGGGTTCGTCTATATATATATA
>LKNJ01001499.1:108755-143759 GCA_002120245.1 Maccullochella peelii
CTCACACACACACACACACACACACACACACACACACACACACGCGCAAACACGCGCAAACAGTTCCGTTATTAGAAAACAAAGATTGTGTGTTTCCTCTCTCAGGTGATCGGTATCGACTCTGCCTGTAGTTTCATGGTAAACAATGTTTGACTACATTTCCCACAGGGCCTTTGTTCTGGAAGGCACGCACAGGACTCGGTGTCCCATGAGGCTTTGCTCGGGGACCACATTAATCCATCCGAGCTGCACTACAGCCACCAGCTGCTGGCTCTGTTGCTGAGGAGGAGCTGAGCCGTTGTTGGGTTTGCATGAGGTTTGCGGTCACGTCTGGTGCCTTTTAAAAAGCATCGTGCTAGCATCGTGCTAGCATCGTGTTAGCACCGCTTACCACAGTATGTGTTGTTTTTTTTTAGCCGGAGCTGTTTGTAAGTCTTTCGGTCCAAGGCAACCAAGAGAAGTCAGAGTCAGTTAATGTAATGACTAGTGAGGACGAGGGGCGTGACTCTCTCGGCACCTCACGATTCGATTCTGTTACGATTCAGACGGCTACGATGCGACTATAAATCGATTATCGATGCATCTTGATCAGTGTCCGAGATTTACTCGCCAAACGGGAATCCGGTCGGATTGTATCCTTCTTCTTATTTACTACGTTCAGCCCGGTCTCACACAATTGTTACAGACGATCATAACGTCGCAAATTGAGTTTTAAATTTCCAATAATCGAGTTTTCTGCATCGAGACATAATCATTCAAAAGAGAATCGCGATGCATGACTCCAACATGACTAACGCCAGTGGCCACAGACATCAAGCAACTATATTTTTATTTATTCATTCATGTATTGAATTGAATCTCTATTTAATCAGTCTCTTTGAGATTAGCATGTCTTTTCCAAGACAGACCTGAGAACCAGGAACATTCACATGAACTACATATTAACTATATTACTCTCTGAAGCATGGAAAGGTTGTTTGGCACCGGCGTCTCCAAGACTCAGCAGAGCAGGATATGGAACGAGAAGATATATATGTTTTACAGATGAGGCTGAACAGTCGAGGCAAACTATCAGCCATCAGTTAATTAGGATGATTGATTGATAAACACCCGGACGCCTCCAGAATCAGCACCCTGGACAGTCACGTTAATTCAGTTTTATATATTGTGTTACTGTTGTTACCGTGTCAGCGCTGAATCTGCATTATGTTAATGGTATTATTTACGTGTCGTGTTCAGGAGTGTTCTTTTTGGGTGAAGCAAGAGCTCCCACATGACTCCCTCTCACACTGTGGAAATGACTGGCGATTGGCTAGTTATTACTAATAATATATATAAATAATATTTAACAATTTACAAAACCAAACATCACTTCTTGTTTGAAAGCCATTTCATTTTTGTATCAGAGTTAAAACGATTAGTCAATTAATTGATGAGAAGATGAAGCAGCATGTGAAGACATTTTATACACCAAAAGCTTAATTGATTAATTGGTTAATCAATAATGATTCTTGCAGCCCTAATATACACAATAACACACAGACTGATCCTGGGTTTCTGCTGATCCAGAGACATTTCCTCCCTGCTGTTCTTTCAAAATAAAAGCCGTCAGTGGAGCAGCTGGACTTTTTACACTAGCCTGAGAGAAATTAGAGCGTTTAACTTTGAAAGGGTTTGATTTGGAGATTTAAAAAACAAAAAAAAGTGAAAGTGTTATAGCTCAGAAAAAGAGAGTGAGTGATGGAGGTGAGGAAGATGATGGAGACACACAAATGTGGAAATAAGGAGGGAGAATAAAGGGTAATAGGGAGGAGAGGAAGGTAGGCCCCGTGGTAGATGTGGGAGGTATAATGACATTACCGGTACGGTGGCCTGGGAGGTCCATAACAGCAGGACTATCATTACGGCATAATTAGCTCCTGGCTCTGCGGCGGCGGCAGCGGGGGGACATTTGCGTTGTTTGTCAATCGGTAACCATATTATCTCGCCGCCTGCCACCGCGCTCCAGCAACATCATTACAGCCGGCACTCAATCAACAATTACCCTGCAGCTCAAACAACTTTCAGCTGGAGTTTGGGCCGCTTTCACTCGGGGAGCATGTTCACTTCTGCCAAATTACAATAATTATGATTCATTTATAGCTGTGATTGACAGCTGAGCAGGTTTCACAAAGTGTCTCCCACCTCATCGCGTGTAGCGTGCTGAACATGGCAGATGAAGGGGATATTTAACATGTTTTGCTGCCGTCTGACAGTTTGGAAAGTTACTGCTCCCCATTATATGATGATTAGACAAGAGTGGGCCCTTTCTCCCATCGGTGCTGTTAATGGCATATTAATTTGCTGTATTGAATGTGGCAGGCATCGGAGGGGAGCGCTGAAACACGCATGCTAACTTGGCACAGCCTTTCAGTTCACTTCGTCTTTATTTAGCCCTAATGGGAAATCAGTGAAAGGTATTTAAAAAAAAAAGCACATGTAAAATCACTTCGGCATGTAGTCGGTACACACACACACACACGCACACACACGCACACACGGTGGCAAAAAGAGACGTTTTTACATTTACATTTCAGGTTAGCTGACACTCTGCAGAGAGACTCACAATGAGGGAACATGTCATAAAAGCTTCAGTTCCTCGATCGCCTCGAACATTTCCATTTTACATTTGAGTTGGTGCTCTTACCCACGGCGACTAAGAGCCGTAAATCACAGAAAAGTACAATAAATTGACTCTGAATTGTCTTTCTGGCACTTACTGTCCTCCACCCGCCTGCTACCCAACAAACTATGTCACAAATTTGAGAAATGACATATTTTCTTGACTGTTTATATAATGTGAAGCACTTTTTAACGGGTGTTTCCCAGTCAACGAATTTTGCCCCTGATCCCAAATTCAAGACGGATTATGACATGATCGGCTCCTGGACATTAAAGGTCCCCCATCGTACCTATCAGAGTCCCTACCCCCCCGTCCCACAGCCGGAGGAAACTTCCCCAAACGCACCCTTTTTTTGTTCATTAATCATTATAAACGATCAAATCGTGACACAGGTTTGGTTTCCTTCTTTCTATCGTGGGCTGTATGTGGTGTTGCTGCAGGTTTGATGTGAAACCTTCTTTTCCCTTAACCTGCTCACGTTATTCAGTTTGTTCATCATGTGCACCATCCTGACCAACTGCTGCTTCATGGCCATGTCCGAGCCGGCATACTGGGCCAAATACCTGGAGTAAGTACACCTGTCTGTCTGTCTGTTTGCCTGTCTGTCTTTGGCCAGATGTATCCCTCACCCAAACCTCAATCACCTTTGGGAGGGTGGGGGTGGGGGGGTGCTTGTTGTTTTTGGAGTTCTTCCCTCTTCCCTCCCTCTGTTGACTGTCTTCTCTTTACTCCTCTTCCTCTTTTCATGTCCCTCCCCCCCTCTCTCAGGTACACCTTCACAGGTATCTATACGTTCGAGTCCCTCATAAAGATCTTGGCGAGGGGTTTCTGTGTGGGACCCTTCACCTTCCTGAGGGACCCCTGGAACTGGCTCGACTTCAGCGTCATCGTCATGGCGTGAGTCAAACGCAGGCACAATATTCATACATTATAATGCTCGTTCCCAATAACGCACTGTACCCGCCGCCACTAACTGCAGACACACAGCAGCACCTCACTGATACCTGTATGGATCCTCCCTCCAGCAATGGACCTGCATCAAAATGTGTAGGCGTCTCATTCACTTCAATGAGACCACTGTTTAAAGAGCGCTCTGGCCAAAGAACCGCAGGGTCATGAAAAACAGCTTTTAGTGCGTTGCCTCCGTTATTGTGTGTGTGGTTTATCCGTGTGTTGAACTTTGACCTTTGAGCGTGCTGGGACATTTTGTTAGTGCAGCCGATGGCTTGTGCTGCGATTAAAGACGTATAACTAACGTAAATAAACATATTAAGTCTAAAATTAAAAACATGTAGATTCAGTCACCAGGTTTGTTACTAAAAGGACAGATAATAATAAAGTTATAAAGCTTGAACATAATTAGTCAGATATATGAAATATTTATTGCAATTTGCACGAAACTAGAGCCTCGTTTTTCTGCTGTAATGCTTCAGTTAAGTCCGATCTCACTCTGTTCCTCCGACTTCACAACGCAGTGTTTTTAATCAACGTGCTGTGTTCACCATCTGTTGTAACAGCAGTGCAGAGGGATAAAAAGACCAAAGATCCGACCAAAACTGGTACAGAAGAAGAGTTTAAAAACTGCAAATTCTTATATAAATAAAATCCATCAAGAAAATTACACATTTCACGCATACACATTTTAAAAAGGAACACCTATGACAGGGTCGGAGGGAAGTAGTTTAAGTAGAAAACGTTGCAGATGAATATGACCTAGTACAGAAAAGTCTCAGGCCTCACCACAGACTGTATATAAACATCTCCACTTCCTCGCACTCTACAAAAATTAAGCTAAAATATCCCGGATACATCATTACCTTGGCCCGAACCAATCAGAAGCTCACGACAAGCTGTCAATCATGACGTCATACCCCCTTTTTATAGCATCAAATAACTAATTAAAATACAAACTGAACAAATGTCGTGATAAGAACTACCTGAAATGACAGAAACCATCTTTGGGGGCGGGGCTTATAACCTATACTGCAGCCTGGGGGCCATCCAGATGTTTTGGCTTCACGTTTTGGGGAGCTGTCATGTCGTCCATCTTTATATACAGTCTGTGGGCCTCACAAACATCCGAAACAGACCTTTAGTTTTATTTGGTGCCATGCTGTAGTACAATCAACACTTCCTGTACATGTTTCACATTAAAAGCCCACCAGGAAAGGGGAGAGATTATGTACATTTCAGCTGCTGGACGTTTTAATGTGAAACGTCTGTGCAGGAAAATAACAGCAAAGTAGAACTTCACTTCAACAGAGAAACTCAGAGCAGCAGAGTGGTGAGTATGACACGACTCTGTTGTGCTGATGGGATTAGGGCTGTGGAATTAAAAATGAAGACTAATACATGCCCGTCTCTGCAGTTGGAACTTGAAGGTTTGGAGTCAGTTTGTGCAGCTAAGCAGAAGTATATTTGTTAGATTCAGACACATTTGCAAAGTAAGGAGAAACTCGGCTCATTGTGCCGTCAGTCCGAACGCTCCGACCGAAAAAAGAAAGATAAAACAAACTTCAGGCTGCAGCATCATATATCATTAATACACTTAATAAGCACAAGTCTGGGCGGGTAAAAATAAGTCTGGGCTTAGATGAGAATCCATGTTTCATGTCTACACTGGTGGAAAGTGACTAAGTACATTTACTAAGCGCTGCACTTCAGTACAACTTTACAGGATTTTCTTCCATTTGTTTTACTTCCACTCCCACATGATGTGTTATCACAGATGAATCTACCCAACAGTATAAAAACTAGTTTTTACCAGCTATAATCATCCAATATTCTGAATATTATATAATAATATAACGTTCTAAAAGAGCTAGATTTGCATAATAAGTACATTTTTCTGATAATATTTCTGTACTTTTACTTAAGTAACATTGTAAATACATAATAAACTGAGTTTTATAGTGTTGTATTGGTACTTTTACTTTAGTAAAAAGGATCTAAATGCTACTTCCACCGCTGCTTGTCTGCATGAAAAGTGATTGTGAACAAACTTTTACAGGTTTGATTTGAACTTCACTGTGATCGATTAGTTTATTTTAATGAGGGAAAAATCAATTAAGTTTAAAAGCTTTTCTTAGACATTCACTGTAAATCTCATGTTTTCTGGTTCCAAAGCGTCCGTGTCATCTTTCAGCTGAAGTCAAACAAAATAAAGTTGTCAGTGACGGCAGCCAAACTGTGAAGCACCAGCGGGACGTTGAGGTCATGTGACCTCAGTGGGATTTGAACCCACGACCCTGGCGGTGTTAGCACCTTGCTCCCCAGGGGCTGGTTGGAGGCAACGATCCAGACTGTTGTGTATTTATTACGGTTTAGCTCAGCGGCGCGATCCTTTTCAGCAGGCAGCACTCAAATCTTGGATGTCAGAGCGTCCTTGAAAGCACCACGCCTGCTCCACCACGCACTAAAAAGTAACTTTGATTTAAAAAAAAAAAAAAGAGATGGATTTATCTCTCTGCGGTTAGCATCTCTAAAACTTGGTGGTCTGATCAGGAATGTAGAGTAAAAATTGCAGGTTAAAAACATTTAAATCCACCGGAATGGTCCTTTAATGTCTCATTGCTCGGTTTTGGTGATTATTAACTAACAGTTGAATGTTTACACATATTCTGTCTTTCCCTTTTAAAGTGGCCTTGCATGAGTACAATATATATATATATATACTTTAAGAGAAAACAAACGTACATTTATGGAAGTAAAGTATCAGATAACAAAAAATAGTTCCCGTTCAGTTCCTTAAAATAGGGATTTCAAAATTTTTTCAAATTAAAAAACAGCCACAGTACAAAAAGAAAAGACAGCAGGTCTAAAGTGGGACAAGTGGATGATTTGCTGGATGATGATGCACTCGATGAATGAGATGACTTTACTCAGTGTTTCTGTAGAAAAAAGAGAAACATGGTTTTCTCACTGACACCCATTCATTTTCCAAATTACAGGTTTGAAAAGCCTGAGCCTCCCTGAACTCACGCAGCACAGAAATGACTGTCAAACCGTCAATTCAAGCCAGAAAAAAACAAAAGGAAAAGACACAGAAACTGCAGTCTCCTCTGACGACGCCCACTCTGCGTTTTGCTTCAGAAAGAAAAATAGCGTGACCTGTGCGGTTTGGTTTGGTTAGCGATCAGGCGACGATCAATCAGAGAGCTGAGGAGCGGGAGGGCGTGCAGCGACGAACCGATCGGATCGATAGCCGCCCCCTGAGGCTCGGCTCTGAGGTTAGCGCGCGGTGTAATGAAGCGTCTCGGTGAAGGTGCCCTCAGATGGTGGGATGCCGGGTCTGCAGAGTTACACAATATGACCTGCCGCCAAATCCCTCAGAGGGAGAAAATGGCTTCACTTAAAGGACCAGTGTGTAAGAGTCAGGGGGATCTGTTTATGTACGTTTTCGTTAGTGTTTAATCACCTGGAAATGAGAATCCTTGTGTTTTCGTTACCTTAGAATGAGCCGTGTTTCTACAGTAGCCCTGAACGGACAAACCAAACACTGGCTCGATAGGGGGCTTTCAGGCCACCGTAGGTTCTCTCTGCAGCCTCACCGATAGATGCCACTAAATCCTACACGCTGCTCCTTTAAAGGACAAATTCCCCATTAAAACATCAGCCGGTGATGCGCTGTACATCCTGTCTGTTTCCTCTTTACGTGGACAACTTTTCATCCAGATACTTTCAGCAGCTTCATGGGAAACCCGGCCACCTACACAACATGTTTATATACTAATAATGATTTGCTCTGTAGGGAACATAATTGCCGCCTCCTGGATTACGCTCACCGGCGTTCAGAGAGACACCAGAGAGCACCGGCATTCACATGCTACGTGGTTTAGGTGTACGCAACAAAAAGCTGAAACATCCCGTCCTGTTTTTGTGTTTCAAATCGGCCATCTTTCCCTCACCTTAAGGGTCGGCTTATGCTCGAACAGAACTAGTCAGTAAGACGTGCTGTCCGGCCCTTGAACATAATTTATGAGGTTAAAGATTTCGCTAAAAATGTCGACGATATGCAGATTTCCTGAAGTTACTAACTCAACGTCCACAGGCCGTGTGTGACATTAATGAGATGCATCGATCAGATCTAAGCGGCCTGCAGTGAGACTGTGGAGACAATGCAGACACAAACGAATGAAGCTGTTAATTTGAGGGACTAAATTAAGTAATTGGCGGGTTTGATTTAGTGGTCCACGAGCACCAATTATCCATTCGTTTGAGAGTATTAATTACTAAATTGAGAGCAGGAAATAACTATATTTAGCATGCAAATTACTCATTTATCTAAATGTTTTCTTGTGACACTCCTTCTTGTCTGTTGGGGCTAAATATCTAAAAAAGAATATCAACATTTTCCTTGAATATATTAAATTTTATCTCATATGATTCACCTCAAAACGAACTTCCATAAAGTCCGTCGTGATTATAAATATCGGTGTTACAACTCATCAACTCTGAGCGTTCAGGATCGTCTGTCTCTTCTCCTCCATAACTGCTTCACACAAGCAGATCAGAAACACTTTCTGATAGATTAATAACAAATGAAACAAATAATAACAAAGAACCAGAAAACGGTCAGTCAGTAAAAATCAAGAATAATCAGGAAAAGCTCTCCGATAAAAGTTTGTTTAAAGAAAAGATTTAAAGCGGTCACTGATCCTGCCGACCTGATGTCCTCAGGCTGCTCGTTCCAGAGCTTTGGGGCTCTGACGCTCTGTCACCTCTAGTTTCCAGCCGGGCCTCGGGAGCAGATAGAAGACCTCCGCCCGAGGACCTCAGGCTACGTACTGGCTCGTAGGCAACTAGGAGGTCAGATATGTAGGATGGAGAGAGGTCATGGAGAGCCTTAAAGGTCAACAGTAAAATCTTAAAATCTATTCTAAAACATACTGGGAGCCGGTGCGAGGAGGCTACAACAGTAATGTAATGTGGTCACTTCTCTTGGATCTGGTTAAAAGCCTGGCAAGATATCTATATAGCCCTCTTCTAGTGACCCTCTTCAGTAGGTGTGTGTCCTTGAACTTGAGGGCCGTCCTGCGGTCAGATGGATCTTTAGCAGGACAGGGACACATAAGTCACCTCTTTACACACACACACACACACACACACGGATGGAGAACATGTTAAGTGAAGGTGTGGTCATATACACAAAGAAAATAGCACGATAGTGCACATATGGACACATGTTTTCTCTCTCTGCACACACACACACACACACTCCGCCCCTGACACATCACCCCTCTGTTGCCCGAGCTTTATTAAAACCAGAGTGATGGTCGGTAAATAGACACACACACACACTAAATGTCTGATTGATGCTCTCCTCCCCTCCCACTGAGTCAGGATTCCCATGGTAACAGAGTCCCCCCCCACACACACACACATACGCACACACACTCGGCCCGTCCCTGTGTTACTGATACTGCTGCTGTAATGACGTGTTAATGGCTGCCATCACCAGACCGGCAGCAGCAGACCCGTCAGCCGTTTTCACGGCATTAAAAGGTGCAACATTTCATAATAACATCATCAATAAATCTTCGCTAATTAATAAACATCTGAATTATTATCATAAAGACACGAGACTGACTCAGGTTTGGAGGGAACTTAAATCAGATAGAGGGCGCTGAAGGTGTGTTTTTAATGATTTAATGCGAAAATCTGCATATAGTCAGCGCACAGACACGAGTGGATGCTTCCACTTTAGCCCCAAAACAGCTCAATTCGTGGACATTTGGAGACAAGAAACTAAGAAAGAGACTGAAAGGAAATAACAGAACACACCTGGTCGACACATATGTTGCTAGCTAGCTGCAGCTAACCTCTGTGCTGGCTGTTGCAGGCAAAAACAATCCAGCAATGAAACGTGTGAATAGTGCATTCACACATAAGAAAAAGTTAATCTTTTTCTTTCCAGACCTGTAAAAACACACTTCCTGGTTGCATTATAGCCCCCAAATTAGCTGACAGCTCTCTGTTAATATTTTAAAACTGATCACAGCAGATAAAACACTGTACTTTTAAATCACCACAGTATTTTCAAACTTTGTTATGTTTTTCTTCTTTTGTTGTATGTTGACAACCACCACACTGCCCCCTACAGGCTGTTAACAGAGTTTATCAAAGTAGGCAACCTGCAGGCGCTGAGAACCTTTAGAGTGCTGAGAGCCCTGAAAACTATCTCAGTCATCCCAGGTAAGGCCTCACCACCACCAGGGGGCGACAAGGGACAGAAAAAACACTCATCATCGTAACGTCGTCGTGAACGTCTTCTCTTGTTCGTCCCATGTCTGCCGTGTCTTGCAGCACCAGCCCCCCTCCCCGCCCAATCAGGGGTCACCGGTGTAATCACCTGATCTGAACTGACGACACAGTAAAGAAGGAAAAGTCAGACATGTAAAAGCTGAACACGTGATTCTTAACAGGAGATGTTTGAGTTCCGTCAATGGCAGCATCACTGCCGGGAGGTTATTTGGGTAACTAGCTAATATTCTGGGTGTTTTCATAAACTCTTCAGTGCCTTTTAAGGGTTTGCGCCCTCTTCAGCTAATGCTGTGTAATTGCCCAATCCTAAGCACCACCCCCTAGTTACTGTTGCTATGACAGACAGTTAACAATATGGTGACAGCTAGCTGCACTTTTCCTGATCAATTCCGTTTAACGTTGGCTACTAAACTATACTGCTGACGTAGCTTTCCAAACTGGAGGCAAACAGCTGTTTGCTTTAAAACTTATTCTATACCATATGAACACAGATAAGAATACATTTTTATGCTATCAACAATGACTATAGCTGAAGTCTTCAGCATAATATCTTTAGGTTTAGGAACAAAGCAAAGCTTATTTATGGACGTCACCTCGGGCTCTGGGAACTGTGACAATAGACTGAAGAATTAATGAAGATTCATACGCTGGTCCTGGGAGAAACTAGATTTCATTTGTCTGTTTTTTTTTTTCATGGTTGAAATGACAAATAAATTGGCAGTTTTACTGGAACTTGAGAAAATAATTTAGCAGGGTAACCCTAACTCACACCCAGAAATATGTATACGAGTTGACACTAAACACCCATAATATTCGCTACTAAACTGATGTTATTGATGAGTTTGAAACTTTTCTTCAGAATCTGAAGGTCTGACACTGAGTTGAGTTTGTCTCCAGTTTATATCCATGTGAGCAGCTTTGACCACCTGATCTCTCCTTCTTAATAGTCGATGTCTCTGGCTTGAACCTCCACTGTTGCCGTCCGACCTGGCCCGTCTCTACTGTATCTCTCTCTTGTCTCTCCATTTTTCTGTCCCTCTGTGTCGGCTCGTTGTTGCTCAGTGTGGTCAAACCCTTCTGTGTGTGTCTGTTCTTGTGCTTCTGTCTCCCGGCTTGTTGCAGATATGTGACTGAGTTTGTGGACCTGGGTAATGTGTCAGCCTTAAGGACGTTCAGGGTGCTGCGAGCGCTCAAAACCATCTCTGTCATCCCAGGTGAGGAAGCAAACGCAGGGGAGTGAATATCAGACGCACCCCTCCTGGCCGGAGCCTGCTGGAAGCACTAAATCAGTGGCTGTGTTTGAAATCTCATCCTGCATACTACCTACTGAGTACTATACAATCTACTTTTTGACATATACTTTGATCAAGTACACATACCTGTAGGTGGTATGCAGAAAGAAGCACTGGAGTCTTCTGATAATTGGTTGTGAGTGGACATCAGAGGCTTAGCTAACAGCAATGACACTGAGTCAAGCAATGATGCACGAGTAAAGGCTCTTTAAGACTCTTTCATGTTTTAATTGAAGCTAAATTCACATGTTTAATTGACTTTGTGTTAACAACGGAAAAAGTGTTTTTGTTAACCAGCCGTAATTTAAGATATATGCCTGTTTTACTGCTGTGTTTTCAACCATTACAGACATAAACAAAGTTTGAACAGCATCAGAAAACATGACTCATGATCATGTATACATAAGACTGTGGTTCAGTAGCATTTGATCAAGAATCAGGACCTTTTTTATGGTTCCTTATTAAATCCAATTGGCTTTGAACATATCTGACACACTGAAATATTCTCACTTGGGCACAACTTATTACTTGTGCCTACGTTGGAACTATTTCAGCTGGTGCAACCCTTAAAATGTTAGCAGCGCATAAACTCCGACCTGAGTTAGAAATTCCGTTCAAACTAGGCTACGTTTACTTACACGTAGCTGGTGCAACCCGGTGCAGATATTTTGCCGAACAGGAACCCGATCCGACCCGATGTAGATCTATTTGTTTAGTTTTTGTCAGGTGACCATTTTTTTGTATACATTTGTGTCATAGATCACAACTTTAAATGACCAATCCTTTTTACAATTGCAATTGAAAATGTGGAACTATTTCTGCCAATCTGTTGCTGGCTAGCCCTCTGTATGTTTCCACTGTGCATGTTAGCATGTAGCGCCAACAGCGTTATTAACATGTCTTTAAAAACACGTGAGTTAAAACATATATTCATGCCATTGTATAGTGTCCTTGTTATAACAATGTCTACATGTTATAACTGTAATAGCAAGATGTCGAAAGCATGTCATAACTCCAGCCATAGCTAAATAAAATCACGCTAGTCATTCATTAGCTGACAGACGCTTCCAAGAAGAACAACAGATTCTGTTGGCCATCATGAGGGACATTTTGAATACAAATTGAAATTGTCTGTTTCTAATGAATTAACTAAAAGTGCTTTCAAGAGATAAAAAAGTATAAAGAGAAATTAGTTTCTTTGATTTGGTAAGATCCGCCGAGGACAGTCGACTTGTCTGCACCCTTTGTGTTCTGAGTGTTTTGTTCCTGCTGTTTTTACCACGTGTTCGTGTTTGTCATGTTTTTATCTGAATGTTTGTGATCTGTTTTGCTTCATTGTGTTGGTGATGATGACGGTGTCTTTTTTTTGTTTGTTTTTCACAGTTGCAACATTTTTTAAAAAACTTTAAGCTGCTGTCAGATGAAAACCTTCAATCTGAAAGAAAATTAACATAAATGGAATAAAACTTTTACAGTTGAAGTTTTTTCCAGCTGGATGAAAAGAAGAGCTTTTCACCTAACAGCAGGATTATATTTCTATTGGCTGTAAAACGACTTTTCTTTTTCATTTAATAATTTTTTTTCCACTTATGGTGCACAAAGATGGCTGCCCTCTAGTTTGACTTGATAACCAGACAGTGACAAGACACTGCTTTAAACAAAAACCAAACAAAAAAATCCTGGTGTCTTCAAGTTCTTTCAAACCTTTGCTAGTTTGGGTTTGGACTGAAATATTTTGGATTTTGCATGTTGGCAGGAGGCTGGAAGATTTGATAAAGATTGAAGTTGAGGTGGCTGCCATCTGTATGCTCCCTGATCCATTGATTTAAAGTAGTTCAACATGAAATTATTTATTTAGTCAAAGAATGAATTTGAGCTGTAATTGGTCTAAATGAGGGTTCATGGCCACAATAGCATGTACCTAAATATTAATCCTGTCTGCATCCTTGCGTCCCCGGCGGTCCGGCAGGCCTGAAGACCATCGTTGGCGCTCTGATCCAGTCAGTGAAGAAGCTCGCTGACGTCATGATCCTCACCGTCTTCTGCCTGAGCGTCTTCGCCCTCATCGGCCTGCAGCTCTTCATGGGGAACCTGCGGCAGAAATGCGTCCGCAGCCTGGAGCACTGCGTCAACGGTAGCCTGCCGGCCAACACCACCTTCTACTGCAACAACAAGACCTGGGCCTCCCTGAAGGACTTCATCAACGACGAGGGTGAGAATCAAACTCTGAACTGTTACTTTTAGTTTTCGTGAGTTGGCTTACGCATCACTTTTGGTATCGGTATTGTTAAGTTAAAAAGTTCTTCCGATCGGGCCTAATCAGGTGACTCTCTTCTGTTTGAGGTGCTTACATGAGACATTTTTTTTCCTGCTGCTATTAAACACAGCTGTTGTTTCTCAAACCCACACCTTTGGTTCGAACTCCCAGCTCAAACTTCACGTCTACACCTGCTGATCAGGCTTGGTCGTACACCTGTAGCCTGCGAGGACGTGGCACCTCAAAGGCAGAACTAAAGTTACCGAGAACACGGTTATGATGGCGATCTGTTGATGTGACAATCATTTCTCAGATTGTCGTGGTACATGTCTTCATGGATCCACTCAGTTATCGGGGTCGGACTGCCTTTGAGACTCAAAGGAATAATGTTTGCACGTTGGGTTTTAGGTTTTCTGCCTCGCACACATGCTCCCTTCGACTTCAAAAGGACACTTTCAGTATGTGATATAAGATCTTTGCTTTATCTGAGAGGGTTTGAGGTATTCTGGTGTGAAACGCACAAGTACAGTAGCTGATTTTAGATGTTTTTAGCAGCTCGGGGTTTGGTCTCAGAATTTGTTGACGGCGTTTAACTGCGATATGTCTTTCCGTTATTTATCCTGATAAGCACAACACGAAATGAAAGCGAACATCTTGCTAATTACCCACTCAGGAAACATCTGATCAATGTATGTGATCTGATTTGATCTGGTCTGAACTGTATGGAGTGATGGGAGTGAACTCCACAGTCTTTTCTCACTCAACACAGTGAACTGTTTCTGGATAACAAAAAAAAGCACAAAAATTCCACCAGAAGCTTATCTTGAAGGTGTGCAGAGAGCACAAGATAGATAAATAAATAAATAAATTAGATTTTTAAAATAATCTGACAATTTCACCCATATATTTTGAAGGCTAGGGGACTTGGGTTTGCAATGGGGGAATGTGGATTTATGACCTCTTTTGTTCTTTTAGTCCTGGTAACTGTAGTTTTCAGTAAAATAAAGGGACATTTCTAATATTAAAAGCTCGTTTGATGCACTGAAGACAAGAGAGCGGCTTCTAGTATGTTCTGTAGAGTGTGTGTGTGTGTGTCATGCTGCAGTGGTGACTGGTGTTTCTAAATGGACTGGACAATGCCATGTTGGCACTGTGGTTACAAGTGACGTCAATAAAGATACACACACACACACACACGTTGTCAGGGGTGTGGTGTGTGTGTGTGTGTGTAAGCAGTTCAGCTGGGCAGTTTACCAGGAACATAGTACATACAAGACGTGACACACACACACGCGCAGGCCGAGGTCAGGGTTAAGGAAACACTTAACGCTTCTGTCAGATGAAACCTGAGCTGCACGCCGTCTTTTTTTTCTTTTTCTTCATGTAACCAAAATACAGACCTGTCCGTGTGTCGCTGCACATGTTCATGTTGTTCACCGCAAACCATCCGGTGCGACGCATCTTTTTCTATCTTGTCATGTCTTTTATTTTTACTTCTTTAATTCTCTTTTCCTTATATCTTGTCCTTTTCCTTTTTTAATCATTTCTTCTTTGTGTCCTCTTTCTGTTTCTTCTTTCTTGTCTCAGTATTCTTTTTTTCTTGTGTTTTGTCTTTACTTCTTTTATCTGATTCTTATAAATCAACAGGAAGAGCTCCTTGTCACAGTGCTGACCTCTGAAAATAATAAACTAACATTTACTGAACGTTACATAAAATATCCATAAAATGTTCCATATTTATCAAAGACAAAATGCACAAACCTTGTGTGTTCCTGACGCCTTGGTTTGTCTGAGTTTATTATCGTGTCAGTATGAACTGTATTAGTGATGTACAGCAGGGGCGGCTCCTGTTTGTTTAATGAACCTTTTATATAAAGAGGACATACTGTAAGTACACAGACACACATGTAAAGCATCTCTCCTGCTTCTCTTTGAAGCTGACTCCCTGTAATCTGACCTTCTGCTTTTCACCAAATCCCCTTTTGTAAAAATCTAATTTTAAGTCTTCAAGTCATCTGCAGAATTAAAACCTTTTAGTTTTCTATCTAGTAACATGGCTTCCATCTTTTGTAACGCCTCAGAGGTTTGTGGGAGATTTTCGAGAGTCTGTGACGCTTTTATGACTCTTTTCGTTTAGTATTTTTCTTTCCACCCCCGCACATTAGCTAAAACCTAATACGAGCTCAAATTTATGAGCAAACCTACGCACTCCGACAAAAAGTGTCAGAAGGAGACCTGCTCTGACTAGAGAGTGCAGCAGAGCCTCTACAGCAGCGTTTACTTGTGTTAAAGGGTGAAACCACCCAAAATAAAGGCGGCTTTGAGCGTACAGTAATGGGGGTTTTGTCGGGACATGCTGCTCCTTGCTAATGTGCCTTCTATTTATTCATTTCCAGTTTGGTTTGCCATCCATCACATCAAACAAATGTCCCCTGCAGGCTCCCGTATTGATCCCTAAAAGCTGCCGTGAAACCTGAGAGCCGAGCTGTGGCGTTAAAGCCCGTCTCTTTCGGCTGATCTGAAAACAGCCCTCAGCTGGAGATCAATGGTGGATGTTCTCCGCGCTAAACATTTCCCATCATGCCGAGTTTGTTCTGTCCGGTCAGAGCCGGCTGACAGCGGCAGTCGTCCCCGGCGCTTCTCGTTGGGAGGGTTCGATAAATTAATATCAACAGACATCATGTGCAGTCCATTTCCCCTTTCGGTGAGCAGCAGACGGACCAACAGTTTTATACAGGAAGCAGAAACTGATTTATTCTTCATGTTGAATCAGTTCATCATCAGTATGCTTCCATGCAGATTATGGACCTGTAATAACCTTGAGCCTGATTTCCCCTTTAAATTAAAGTATTTTTAAAATTTTAAAACAAAAATCAGTGTTTTAAAGTCGGTGAAATTGGAGCATCTTTAGCTTCTGTAATGTGTATAATTATTTATACACACATGTACATTTTGACAAAATAATCTTTATTAACTGGCTTTTTTCTGGAGCTTTTAAATACATTTCACAGAGATTTCTTTCTTGAGCACTTTTAGCAGTTTTTACTGAAACGGACCTTAAGTTAAGATTATTCTGTTTCCGTTTCAAACAAACAGAAACACATCATCAAACTGCTGTTTGTCTCGTTTGATCCATGTACACAGATTTATTCTTCTTTTTACTTAAAATGACTCGATAAGCAGGTTAAGCTTCTGTCCACTTTCTGCCTCTGAAATGGAAATGGACGAGTCTCACTGCATTTCGACACTAAATGAATCATTGATTAATATCTTTCCATCATTGGAGGGCAGATTAACAAGATGAACAGTGTCTGAGTATATTTCACTTTGACCAATAACTCTCTGTCACACCTGCAGACTTTCATCATGTAAATGTGTCTCATGCAGATGAAAATGCATGAGGGGGGATGGGGGGGTGTATTTAGAGTCATTTGCTGCTCTTGACTCTGAGAAGAAATGAGATGAAGCCGACTCTCTCGATATCCTGTAGAGACAATTTTCCAAGTTTCTGCAGCTCTGTAAAAGCCTCTCAGACGGGGGTCTGAGATTATTAAATGTCAGTCCGCTGGCTAATGCATGGATCTGGGGGGAGTTTTGGAAACGTGATGTATCAGGTAATGACTTAAAGCAGACTGTTGGTATCTTCTCTGTCTGGGGAGAAAATGCCTCAGTGCTGCATAAAGCCTTCGTGGTTACTTTGCGCTCGTGAACAAAAGCACTCCAGGCTTCAGAAGTTTGTGTTGGCGAGCGGCGAGCAGGGACGCCGTCTCCCAGATGCACTCGATAACAAATGAATGGCTGCGCTCCTAAAGAGCTTAAGTGCCTTTGGTGCAGCGGCGGTCGGACGCGGTCAGAGCCAAACGGAAGCACCACAGAACCTGTTTGTTTGTCAAGAGGGGGAAACTTTGCACGTGTACAGCAACGATGAAGAAGAAGGCATTTGTTTCTCTCTGACAAGCTGAGGTTTTACTGAAAAGTGCTTCTTTTGTTTCCCTGAGTACATTTAATGAAGCGCGATAAGAACACGACGCCCATTTTGATATTTTTCTATTGGGATGCTATGTAATCAGTCCTAATTAATGTGCTGAATAAAAGATAAATACCCAAAAGTCGGCAGCATTTCAGCTCACTGTTTGAGTTGAAAGTTGTTGCCACAGTTTCTGAGGTCCATCTCTGTTATTATAAGGCTGACTCACAACAGAAAATACTAATGTTGGTGCTGATGTTACATTTTACAAATAGGAGGTGATGTTTTTCCCACTACATACTGTGTCAGACTCAAGCCAACAGTGAAAACATTTGAATTAATAATAACGCTGCAGAGAAACAGCAGCTTTTGCACCAGAAAGTTGCACCACATCCTTTGTGAAGCTGGCGGAGCTGGAAGCTTGGTGACACGATCACTTCTGTACTTGTTACGGCACATTTGCATCTGCGGGAAAAGAGGTTTGAATAGAAAACTGGAGTGGCGTTCCTTCTCAATTGGCAGAGTAGGATTATGTAAAATCTGATGGTGTGACCCCCTTAATACGATAGCTTCCTCCATTTTTGACTCGCCAGGTCTCCGGTCCTCTCAAAGGTCTTGACAGTTAAAAATTGTCTTCCCTAATTTACAGTTTGATCTCAGCTGATCGTCCCAACTCTGATCTTGAGTTTGAGTTTGACCTCACTGTTTAATCTCGACCTCCAGGCTTTAATTTAATGACGTCTAATGGACTCTTCTTGACCTGTTTCAACATGGATTTATCTAAAAGGTCTTTCTTTTCACTTTATCAGAATGTTTGATTCTCCAAAGTCACAAATATCTGCAGGAAGTAAAACACTTCTTCCACCTGTCTCCAGTCCTGTTCTGGAACCGGTCCCACTCTTTGCAGCAGGGCTGGTTAAACACATGTAACTGTTTCCTCAAACCACAACAAAAGTTAGGAAGCACTTGTGTCTGATACTGTTGTGTGTTTGGGGTGGAGCAGCACTTACCAGCAGTACCCCGTATGATGGCGGTAAAGAGTATTAATGTACTTGAAAATGGGCTTGTGGTCAGATTGAAGTGTTGAATAGATGCTCAGCAAACCGGCTGTGGTTCCCGTAATGGTTCTTGTTTCATGGCCTCCTGCTCAGACGCTGAGTTACGCAGACACGCAGCGAAGGTTACCTGAACTTACCTGAAACACCCCGACATGTCATTCTAAAGTGGAATTTTATGTTTTTATTTTTCTAGACAACTTCTACAAGGTGGAGGGGGCCAAGGATGCCTTAATCTGTGGGAACGGCAGCGACGCAGGGTGAGTGGACATTTCCTCTTCCATGTTTGGTTTTCAGATGAATTCAGGAGCTGGGAAAAGGTGGAGGTGTTGATGTATGAGCTGGACCCAGCTCCCAGCTGAAGGTGGAGCTTGTTGAAGGGTTTGAGGGTTTTTTTTTTGAGTGACGGATTCTGAAATGCGTTGCATTTGGGGGAAAACTCAGAAGACAATCTACGAGCAAAGAAAATTAAGTCATTTCTTTTATTACAAGTGTTCAGCAGCTAATGACACTTGCAATGGGCAACTGTCTGCATGTAGGATGTGTTAATGTGTGGCTGATGTTGATGATTTCTTTAATCTTAATTACCGCCCACTGCACGGGACCCCTTGATTGGCAGAATTTCACACACTGGACTCAACATCTGTAAACTAGACTTAAACTTTTTCTGGCAAAAAATCTCAAATAAGTTTAATGGGGAACCACAGATGTTACACCTCAGCGTGTGTTTCCAGCTGTTAGCGAGTAGCACTGCATATGTTGCATAAAGTAGCATAAAGCCTTTAGCGTCTCAGAGGGAGCTGTGTGAAGTCTGATAAATGTCCTCGAGTGATGTCACTTGAGTCAGCGTCGGTCGGGGCTGAAGATGAAAACAGTGTGTCGGTGTGGAGTTAACCAGACCTCTGCAGCCGCTGCTCATCTCTGCTGCAGGCTACGTTAGCCGCTAGCTAGCATAACACCCCCCCGATCTCAGACTTAACGGTTTGTGGCCGAGTTGCATTGTGGGTAATGTAGGCGCCAGGTTTTAATAAGGAAGAAGAACGAGTGGAATAGAAAAGACGATATCTCTGGTTCTGCTGCATCGATTAAGATCCTTTTTTAAAACTTTACAGTTTACACATGCGGGGAATTTGCTTTGGTGAACTGGTGCATAACAATAAACATAGTAAGTATGAATGACAAAACAAGTCCCTGCAGGTCAAGAAGCATAAATAGAAAATAGAAATTTGACAATAAGATGTGAAAAACTATTACAAAAAATACATACAATATGACATTTATATTATATTTACCAGGGAATAGGAGTGCCATGATAAGCCTGTGGAGGACTGTATGTCTGGGTGTGTGGAGAAGGCTTTGAAATAGTATTTAGACCATCATATAGACAGTTATGAAAATACAATTGAGCATTTAAATACATTTTGGTTGCTAGTCAGAAAGTTGTTGCGGGAGGTGGCGTTATGCTGAAGGTCTTTAGACGTATGACCTGAGTATTTCTAAAATCCCAGTGTGGCCCTGCTTTCATCCTTTTTAAAGGATGATTTAAACCCTCTAACAGAGACCTCTGCACGCTGAACTTTTGTCCTGAAACACCTGAAACCTCCCAACTCCAGAACACACGTGAACAAAACACGCCTGGTTCCTGTTGGGTCCCATCGGGGTCAGTTTGGCCAGAAACAAACCTGTCCTCGGGCCGTTTCACTCTACCATCATCCATCAGCTCTGGCACAAGACCCTCAACTAGCCCACATCTCACTGTAAGCATTTGTGTAATATCTGCGAGTGTGAACAGTGGAATGGTTTCAAGATAAATATCCCTGGGCTTTCTGCAGCCTGAGGTTTAGATTAGCTCAGAGCTAAGAAACCAAAGTGTTAAAAGCTTTTGTTTTGTCGGGGAGGAAGAGGCGAAAACATCACTGCCTCTTTATTTTCCTGTCACTCATCTAACATGCTGGCTTGTCACTTATAACCTTCACTAACCACCACCAACAGTCAGACTTCTACTCACGGACTCTGTCTGATAACAGCTGAGTGTTTTTCAAACTGCATGCTGACTGTTTGGAGCTATTAGAACATGTGAACAGAATAAAGATGGAAACAGATTTGGCTTTATTTGGTTCCTGTCTCATCGGTGAGACAGAAGCCAAACAAACAGCAGGTTGAGTCTTTAGTTCTGCAAATATCTTCTCCCAGCAGTAGGGCTGCTCTGGAGGCAGACGTGTTCTTATTTGTTGGGTTCAGCCTGAGTGAGTGGAGACGAAATAAAGTTTTTACTGAATGATGTGGAGCTGATCTGTGAAAACGTGGAAATTAAGGAAGAAGCTAAGTAAACAAGTGAGCTAACTAGTGAGCTGCTCGCCTGCCAGTATGAAGAACGAACACGATGGCTGTATTTATTGTCATTCAGGTTGATCAGTCCTACTTAGCGAGTTAGCAAAGCTGCTGGAAATCAGGTCCCCCTGATTGGCTGATGCCTTCGGGAGATGGCACCAACAGGTGAGCGTAATGTCGAGGTTCAGCAGGGAACAGTAGTTCAGATTTAACAATCATCATGGTGTTTGACTTAGTTCTTCTGTTTTTCTCATTGATACATTTTCATGTGTGATCAGTATTGATGATATGAAAGCTGATGAGGGATCAATTAAAGGTGCACTTCAGTCATTTTTACACATTAAGATCAGTTTGTTGCTACTCAGCCTATGAAAGCGGCCATGTTTTATGTCCATGCATTACGTATGACTGTGATGTCATCTGGGTTACATCTACAAATATTTAATTTATTAAATATATTTACATGTTACAAACTGGAGGCGTGGAGCTTGAAAGAAGTTGGCATTTACAAGACGGACAGGGTTTTAATGAAGGATGCTACTGAGATGCATTATGGGAAATGTAGGCTCCAGCATGTTTGGAGCTTAACTCATACTAGGAAACTAAAAGTGAGGATGTCCCGGCCTCTGCTGTGTCAAGTTTGACCGTTTTTTATTAAAACAGTCGTTCCTTGTTCATGGAAGTGCAGAACTAAACTGTACATTAAAAGTATGGAGCCCTCAAAGTCTTTTTTTGAGCCCACAATATAAAAACTAACATATTTCAGGAGGTTTCTCTACTGGAGTACCACTTTAATGCAACCTTGTTTCCTTCACCTTTCTCCAACACGTTTTAAGGTTTAAAAACCAACAAAAATCTCCTGGTTCTGTTTGACTTTTTGATGTACTCATATATATAATTTTTTTAAATGTCTGCTAAATATGTATATATTTTTTAGCATCTCTGACCAATTTGTGTCCGTCTCATTTAAATCATTGCAGTGTGCAGTTTTGGCTGAGCTTCGCGCTGTGTCTCATCGTCTGTTTGAACGTTGCTGCCGGTGCCACGTACTGCAGTGTTGTGTGACATGTCAGAAAGGACTAGTATCTGTGCTGACTGTCCACGCTGAGAGCAGGACGCTGACCGACTCTGAATGACACAGCTATGACAATACCCTCTGTGTGTGTGTGTGCATGTGTGTGTAGTAAGTAATCGATGCCTCTGGGAAAACTGTTAGCCTGAGTTACCCTGAAGCTAGCTGACCATGCCATGTGAAACCTGTCTAAAGATGCAAAACACATAGCTAGCAGGCTAACACAGAGCTAAGTCAGGAAGCTAACTGACGCGTAGCTCAGTGGAGGAAACATGCTACAGGGAGAGTCAGAAGAGGAGGTTCAGAAGAGGTGAAGCAGAAAGGAGGATGGGCGAAAGGGAAAAAAGGGAAGAGGAGATACAGACAGAGGGAAGAAGATAAATGAGAAACTAGATGGACGGAGGGGTATTAGAGGAGACAGGAGGAAGAAGAGGAGGGAGAGGAAGGATAGGAGAGAGGATGGAGGAGATAACAGAGAAATAATGGGATGTGAATAGAAGAGGGGGAGAAAAGAGAGATAAAATGAGAGAAGAGATAGATGGGGCAGCCAAAAACAGGAGAGCAGAAGATCCTACAATCTCTATGGAGGGAAGGAGAGCATTGATTGGATAGAAGGAGGGAAGAAAGAAGAGGAGGAGACAAAATAATTGAAAGGAACGCAAGAAACTGAGCAAAAAAACGAGAGGAGAGGAGGACAAAGACAAAAATGGATGGGTTCAAGCTGGCACACAGAAAGTAAAAGAAACAAAAGTAAGGGCAGAAAGAAAGTGAGTAAGCAGGAAATGATGGTACAAGGTAAGGTAAATGAGGAGGAGGCGATAAGGAGGGAACAAAGAGGGCTATAGAGAGTGAATGAGGGGACAAGTACAAAATCAAGGAAGAAGAGAAATGATAAGACAAAAAATGACGAGCAGAAAGTAACAGGACTGACAACCGGAGACAGAAACAAAGAGACAAAAGAAGAAGAAGAGGCGGCGGAGCTGTGCAGCGTCTGCATCCTGTCTATCAGATTAATCTGATCCTCACTGCTAATGACCTTAAGAGAACTGTCCCCGTCCCTATAGTTGACTCCAAAATTTAGATTTTCAGTAATGGACAAGATGGTCATGAGTGTCCCTCAAATTCTTGGCCTGTCCTCACCAGAGAAATGACACCATTGGCATTTAGCATATTTATATAAAACTCCGTCATGTCTCACCTGTGTGTCAATTTTTATCCGGTGGAAGACGCCACAACAAGAAAACGTTTGGGGCTCATTCTGTGTCGGAGCCAGCTGTGAGTGACGTGGATGTTTCGTCGTGTTAGTTTCGAGACTGAGCTTGAGAAAGATTTCCTCTCATACAGAGAGTCAAAGTGAGTCAACAGTGTCGAGTTAGCAGCCGAGAGAGAGAGAGAGCGAGCGAGCAGTGATATGACAGTGATGTTGATCACAGTGTTGTTTGCTTCCTGTGCTGAAGCTGCTCTGCTCACGCCTGAGGGCAAAGGTCACCCAGCTAAACCCACGCCGACACACACACACACACACACACACACACACACTGACATACTGAGACTCATACAACCAGCTGCACAGACAGAATCATCTCCACGTATAGGACGTTTGTTTTGGGAACGCTCGGTCACATCACAAGTTCTTCTTCACGCAGTCAGAGTTACGGATATCTCTTTGCTGATTTGCCATTTTGTTTTCACTCCATTATTCAGTGCGACATTGTGCTCACATTCCTGTTTGGGAGGGGGAGTTATTTTGCCTTCACCAAGGACGAGTAACACATCTGACCCGCTGACGTCTTTCTCAGTCGACAGAAGCTGTGGTTGTGGCTGCTTGGAACGGTTAACGTTTCAGTCGGAGAAATATATTGAACATAGAGCTGTTATTTCCGTACCTTCACATGCAACAACCTGTACAGCTGCAAACATCTCATCCACACCTGTTGGCTGTCAATGAGCACGTGGGTGAGTTTCTTGTGTCTGCTGGAAGTTGATTACCAAGTCAAAGGCTGAGGATGAAACCAGCTGGAGGCTCTTTACAAACTGAGACGGTGTCTGTGTCTCTCCAGGTGCTTTTGCGTTTCGCTGCATCATGGCCTCGGCTCGCCTCAGGAGACGGCGTGTTGGCCTGGCTAAGCAGTCTGGCAACATCTGCTCGGCCACGCGGTGCGCTTTGTCCGTCTGCATCTGCCCGTGTGAGGCCGGGAACGCCGCTCCCCTGAGGGGGCGGGGTTACAGAGCAAACAAACCTCTGAGTTTATAAGAAACGATGGATGTGGAAGTGAGGAAAGTGAAGCAGAGGATGATGAGGTTACTTTGATTTACCAGTGCTTGAACCCACAGAGGACTGTTGTACCATGAGGTGTTTCAGGATCTGCGTTCCTGTCTGTACTCGAGACCCAAGTACCACATGTTCCAATTCAAAGTCTGCATTTAGCTACTGATAAACTAACCGTTTCGATTTTGAATGTGTGGTTGATTAATTAAAATAACGCCCACTTGAATTTTGCTCCGAGATTTGCTTCGACGAGCTAGCTGTAGCTAGCAAGCCAGATCCTGAGATGACCGGCTGATGACGGTCTGATCTGAGCAGCATGTAATTCCTTGTGGAAGATAAACTGTGTAGCTGTTGCTGCCAAATGAGTTAGTCAGAAGGAAAAGTTAAGGTTCACGTTTTGGGCAGTTAAAGTCGTACAACAGCGCCGAGTTGTGGTTCCTTCAAAATAATAAATACATAGAAATGCAAACGCAGGAAGATGAGTTTATGGAATTAATTTTACGTTGTTGTTCCAATTACAAATTGATCGTACTGAGTCCTCCTGTTCATACTCTGTATAAAGAAGAAGAAGTGAACGGTTTTTAAATTTCCTCTGGCTCACAGTAAGAATGAATTAATTTAATTTCAGATCTGAAATGAAATATATAAACTGAATGATATAAAAACTCTAATCCTCCAGTTCAAACGAGGTAAACCTGCGGAGTGGAAACCCACTAACTGGATGGATTTCAGTCATTCTTCAGTGAGTGGAGCCAGTCACGGCCAGGTTCAGCTGTAATGCCTTTAATTAGTCTGAAACTGCCCGGACAAACAGAGGAGAGTGCTGAAACTTTAAATTCAGACCAAATCATTTGAACAATGTCAATAAATGTTTTGTTATATACACAGTGTTAATATGAATAGAGAGAAATGTGGATATCAAAAAGATGTGAGCTATAAAATACATGCGTGCAGCTGGTCATGTGGCCCGTCATCACCTCGGCACCGTCACTATTCTGCTGACATGCCTGCAACATGCCAACCATGCGCCCTGCACGCAGCCACGATACGGACTGACAGCCGGCCCGACGGGCTGCCTCGTTAGGAATGCTAATTAGCGGCCGTCGTTAGGGGCTCTCGTTACGGGAGCTCGTTGGCATGCAGCATGTGACCCGTGAGGTCACCGGGAGGAAGTCACTTTGTGTTGAGAGGCAGTGATACGAGGCAGTTAGGGGCCGGAGGGACCCGGAGGGCAGGAGCCTGAATCTCCTGATCCTCCTGCTGCAAGGAAGGCTGATTTACCAGGACAGCATCCAAGCAGTCCCACATGGTTTACTCATCCTGAATCTGCTCCGCTTTAATGTGGTTTAAAAGGACCGAATCTTTGTCCCAGTTTCTACCTGTCATTTAATCATCATTTTTTACATTTGAGACTTTGGCATTAGTGAGTGTGTTCCAGCCACAGAATCATTTAAGCCAGTATCTTCCTGGAAAATAAACAGAATACAAAAAGCACCAAAGAGGTTTTTGAAAACATGTCCAAAATCCTCAAAGACTTTTCTTTTCTTTTAAAAATATTCCCTCTTGTATGCAGTGAAGTAAAATTTTAACACGTTTCACAAGGTGCATATCTCTTCGTTGAGCCAAAAAGAACGAAGCAGCACCTGATAACGGTTTAAACTTCACTGTACACTGGATGGAGCAGTCTTTAGGGATTTGGGAAATGCCTTCAAACACCTGGCTACGTTTTCTTTTTTTTTTTTAAGTTTAACTTAAAATCAGCAGCTCATCAGCACAGAAATCTCAAATAAGAGGAAATAGAGGAACAAACTGGAGCTGCAGTCAAACCAAAACCTTAAATCTATATTACTGAGTTCTCCGAGCATCCGTCATCCACCCGTCCACTTCCTGCTGCTTCCTTTTGGTCTGGCAGGCGGAGCAAAGTAGCCCAGACGTCCTTCTCTCCGCTCATGTCCTTCAGCTCCTCCGGGGGGTCCCGAGTCGTTCCCAGGCCAGATGGGATTTATAACACCAGTGTGTTCTGGGTCGCATCCCAGGTGGACGTGCCAGGAAAAACCTCCACAGGGAGGAGCCGGGAGTCTAGTCCCGATCAGTTCAGGTGAAACTGGCTCCTTTGAACATGAAGGAGCTGCAATCTGCTCTGAGCTCCTCGCCGGGTTTCTAAGGCTGAACTCAGACACTTGCAAAGGGATTTTGGCTGCTTATTTGTGTGATCTCATTCTTTTGGCTCATGAGCACGCTGTAGGTGAGGACTGGGACAAACTGTAGATTCACTGAAGTTGAAGTTGACAGCTTTGCATTTCCCTCCTCACCAGTTACTCTAAAGATAAACTCAACTTAACTGTGTTTACAGAGCCCTTTACACCCAACACAGCTGAGGGCACAGAACAAGAACAGAACAAACAAACACAAGATGTAACTAATATAAAGATTATTATTATTATTATTATTATACTGTTTGAATACTTGCTTGAATGCTTTTTAATAATGTCTTCATGAACCAGACTTGGCCAGTATTTTGGTTGATCAATTACCTAAAAACATTTAAAGTCAAATTTTGTGTGTTGAAAGAGAAAAGTCAATTTTTATGGTCACAAAAATTTCCGCCTCTGGCTCACACACCTGCTGTTTTTCAATGAGAAGTTCCATCAGTGCCAAGAAGCCGTGTTGCCATTTATAGCTGGAAAACAGCTCGAACCTTTATAATGTGACAAGACAAATCCAGGACCAAATTCAAAAGGTGGAGGTGTGGCTTTAATCATCATTGACTCTGCTGCCTTCAGAGCAGTTAGCGAGAAATATGGCTCGAGGAAATGGCTGCAGAGGGGGTTGATTTTCCTGGAATACACTGGGTCACATAGCTGATATTCATCATTGCATTAGCTTAGCATTCCCTGCTGGTGGCAGCCATGTCGATGCGCTACTGTGTGTGTGTGTGTGTGTGTGTGTGTTTCCCATTAAATGAGTTTAGCATCCATTTGTGCTTGTTTCCTATGCATTTCCAACTCTTTCTGTTTGCGAGCTTCGTTTCCTCTGCTGCTGGTAGCCGCCATGTTGATGCACCTCCAACTGTGTGTGTGTGTGTGTGTGTGTGTTTAACTTTACATGTGTGTTTGTGCACATAAAGGTCTCAGCACCCCCCACCCCCTCTGTTATAAATGGTTAAAACAATATGTTAAAAGCTGCACGGATCAATAACTCAACTACAATATTGAAAACATTTTTCAAAATGAGGGTTCATTTGTTGAGTGTGTGTGTGTGTGTGTGTGTGTGTGTGTGTGTGTGTGTGTTAACAGACAGGTCTAAAGCACTTGTGATCCTTTTGTTTATTCCTCGGTGCTAAAACTTAAGTAATATCCCACTTTAGAACAGTTTAATCGGAGTTAGATATAATTTTAGTACTACTTCTTCTACTACAAGTACTCCTACAGTACTGGTTCTACCACTGTTACCAGGGCTGTGTACTCCAGTCACAAGTGTAATGTGATAAAGTTGTTTTTGACCTATGAAAACGTGCAGAGCTGCATCGATCTCATCCGGTCTGTAATTCTTGTGGCAGCTGTTCTGACTCTGGCGCTGGAAGGTGACGCCGCCGTTGTTAATCCCGGCTACAAAGCTCTGATTGGCTCAGTTGAAACAGCCGTCAATGCTACTTAAACTAGCATTACTGCTATAGCTAGTAGTACTACTTTACTGCAACTACTACTCCTACTAATGCCAGGAAAGACTTAACCTCTCTTCATGAGTTTTCTTTTGTGTAAAATTTGACATCCTGTGCTTCTTGAGGAACACGTCATAGTCAGAAAGGCAGAGGTTATAAGACCAGCCCACACTGGAGGGATAAAACGAACTGAGGGTAGAATTAGGTCACCACCAGTAGAAATACACAGGTGTAGGCTGAAGAACAAGGTGTTAAATTAAAATGTAGGGAAGGGAAATGCGGCCTGCTGGGATGGAAGTTGACACAAAAAACTTTCTTACAAGTGGCACCTTTTTATTCTGAGAAATGACCAATGACACAAACACAAAAGGGAAAAAAAGTGACACCTGAGCACAAACAAAGTCTCAGTAAGTGGCTGCATGTGAACTAACCAGCCCGAGGAAAAACAACATCTGAGCCGACACTCTGACCTTCTCCTCCTGCGTACGTCCAACTCCCCCAGACAAGATAATGTCGACCATCTTGATCATGACCCTCCCCCCCACACACACACACACACACACAGACACACACACACACACACACACACTGAATCATGGGTAACCAGAGGACAAATTAGAAAAGGGAGAAAGAGGAAGCAGCTCTTTTCACTCAGGAGGAGGAAATCTGATTTACTGTCTGATTTTGAACCATTAGTTCATGATATAATTCAGACAAAGAAACCTAAAGTGGAGTCATATCTGTACTTTATCTGTGATTCTTTTCATGCAAAACACAAACATTTGTAGACAGTTTTGGGGTTTTATCTCCTGACGTTTCTATATTTCTGCCTCCACCCCAATACAGCGAAGATGGATGGAATTTGGTTTGTAATGAAGAATTACATTTCAATCAGGGGAAACTGATTCAAAGAGTTTTTACAGTACAGGAAAAGCTAAATGTATAGTTCAGTCAGACAACTTATGTTTGAAATGTTTATTATAGCAGCAGAACACAGTTAGAGTTTGGTGTCTAGGCTCCGACCTCGTCACTCCCTGCAGATATGTCTACATAGAGATATTGGGGAGTGATGAGCAAAAATCTTAAACCCCCCAGCCCGGAGCCTGCAGGTGGATGCTGGGCGGCAGTGGCATCGACAGGGCAGAGCGAGAGATGGGACATCTTTGCAGTTTAAATAGACCGCCAAATTGGGAGTGTGTGCGAGTTGACTGCCTGAACTAGCTCGCGGGCGTCACTCCGTCTTCTAGGAACCAAGTAAACCAGTAAAGACCTCGGTTTCAAATCCCGAGAGCCAGAACATGATCAGTTAACAAAGGTCTAGGTCAAATCAGAGAAACGGCTGGGGGGAGAGCAAGCTTGTCAAATTGGACTTTTGCTGAGTTTCTTTTGTAAAAGCAACATTTCTTCCAAGAAACAATGTCCTTCAATAATGCAGAGACCTCACATTCAACAGTGATAGTGATACTTACTCGCACTAAGTGAGAAAACAAAACAAACTCAAAAATGTCCTTTCTGGGCTTCCTTACCAACCAGAAGGCCTTGCTCTGTGTGTGTGTGAGTAAACAGTCCGGCTGCAGGAGAGGTGATATTGAGGTAAATTATGGAGTCAGCATGAAAGATTAAACACGACAGAGTCCACCCCGGAGACCAGGGAGGAAGTGGTCTGAGAAATGAATATTAATCGACAAGTGGCTTTATTGACACAGAATGAGTTGACACTGTTGGCACGTGGGAGCAGATGGTCGCTGTGTGTGTGTGAGATCTGATCGATATCGCCTCACGCCTGACCGAGCGATCTGACTGCTGAAGAGACTCGGTGAAAGAAAGAAGTGCAGAAAAAGTGTCGTGATGTGTCGATGTGAAGCTGACATTATGCTCCGTCACCTCACAGTACATCTGTGCCCTGACGACAGGAAGTGGAAATAATACGTTGGAGCGATCTCAGAGTTAACCTCATCCACCCTGTTGCATCACTAATCGGTGAGCACAGAAGGTCAATATAAATTATAGCTACAAGAAGCAACACGATGACCAGACTCAAGTCTCAAAACTGTGATTTTAAAAATTGAAACAGAATTCGTTGTTAAAGAGTTACATTTTAATTGAATTTTGGGTCACATTGCGGATGATACAGAACCGCTCCGCAAAGTGTGGAGCATCTTCATTCATGGGAAGTTTTTACAGAAATGTCTGACAGATGAAGCCAATCCAACGTTACCTCCACCGAAACCTGTTGGTTTTAATCATTAGTAGTTAGTACTCAAACTCCAGTGTTGGTTTTTTACACCTTCTGTATAACCACACTGAGCCATTAGTATGTTTAATTATGCCAGCTACATCCTAATGTGTTTGACAAATGCACTTTCATTACATAATTTATAACATAATGTCTTTAGGGCCAAATATAATTGCTTTTACAGGTTTAAACACTGTTGCATGGTGAGTGCCATTTGCATTCAGCGTTTTGTATTCAGTCATGTAAATACAAATATAAATACAAAGGAATCCCAGCTCCTGCAGTGAGACGGATAGAAAGAAAACTGAATTAAGGACAGACCAAGACAGACAGAGAGAGGAGAATGAACACAGAGAAGTTAAAACAAACTAATCTGAGATGTATACATGGAAAGACAAAGAGAATTAGAGAGAAGGAGAGTATTGATCGACTGACGGACGGATCCAGAGCTGATCTCAAACCCACGTCTTCAGTCCGCGGCGGGCTCCTCGTCCTGCTGAGACGCCGTCCCCGACGCCCCCTCAGGCTCTATTTCTGTAGCGTCACATTATCCTCCCGCTATAAATCATTTGGACACAGCTGGTGAAATGAACATGACTTAGCACTCTGCGCTATCCTCGAGGAATGCCAGCGAGTGTCTGAATCAAAGCCAACACCACTTCTTGCCATAACAACACACATAGCTAAGTAATGAGCCACTCGAGAACTCGTTTCGCAGGGATTTTACAGCAGCCGAGAGCAGTTGTCAGGCTGCTGCTCTCGTTTAAAATGCATGTGTTGAAACCGGCGCTGAGGAAGTAAACAGCATTCAAATCGCAGGATGTTAAACCTCTCCATTAAAAACAATGACAGTCGCGGTCTGCGATGTTTTCGCCACACTGTACAGTCGCCATCATGTGACTGATGTTCCTTGCCCGAGCCATCGCCGTTTGCTGATGAAGACCGTGAGATTTAAAACTTCACCATTTTTTCTCTTCTGTGAAGCGTCTTATCTCACCCATAATGCATTGCGCGACAGGCTATCTTAGCCACTCATAGGGAAGCTTTATGCAAAGGGTAAATTTATATATTTACTATAGCAAGTCTGACTTAAAGTTGTGTTTAAGTCAAAGACGAGGTCTGTTTTCTGGCCCCTGGAGGTAGAGCAGGTCGTCCACTGATCACAGGGTTGGCGGTTCGATCCCCCCACGTCTCAAAGTGTCCTCGGCAGCACACTGAACCCCAAATTGCTCCCGATGGTCAGACCAGCACCTTGCATGTGTTATGTGGCAGCCGGAAGAGGACCCAAACGCAGACAACGCAGCAGGAGTCTAACTCAAAGGTTTATTTAACTTTAAGGCTCACAACACACAGGACACGCAACACTGAACAATGAACCGACAGGCACAAAGGGAAGACACAGGCATATATAGGGGAAGGAGTAATGAGGAAATCAACCACAGGTGAGTAACAGGAAACAGGTGAAAACACTAAAGGGCAGAACACGAAGGCAGGAACACGCTGGCAACATGAAACACAACCAAACTTCAAAATAAAAGAACCCAAAAAAGTCCACATCATGACAGCATGATGCTGTTGACATGTGAATGAGGGTGAATTGTAAAGCGCTTTGGATAAAAACTCTATACACGTGCAGCCATTTGCCATTTATCCAGACCATCAAAACTTGTTATACTTCCAGTGCTGATGAAACCCTCAGACCACAGGATATTAAAACTGCATGCAACGCTAAAGCTACATATGAAATCCTTTTTGAAGGAGCATTGAGACGATGAGATGGCAAACTCTCCACTGGAAACAACACGAGTGAAAGTCTTAAAGAAACAGATTGGAGCCTGGGAAGCGTCTCAGGCTCTGATGTACGAGTTAGAAAAGGTTTTGTTGAGGATAAAGAGATTTAAAGCAGTCCAGAAAAGGTTAAGTGGCCTTTATTCCCTTTGGCTTTTCATTATAAAAAGTTAAAGTGTGCCTGACACATTTTTCCTCCCGACTAAAGAAACCCTCCTCAGCAACATTTAGACTTTGTGGCATGAAAAGCTCCCCAGTGAAATAAATAGAACGCTGGCATTTTCTGTAATGACACGTAGACCATCAGCCTGCTGAGCACTGAGCACTGAGAGCAGCATAATAATAAAAACTAACTTTCCTGAAACACCATGAAACGCTGTCAGGGGCTAAACTGAAACAAAGAGCTGTTAAATTAGAATAAATGTCAATGCAGTTCTTCACGTAGTTGATGTGCCACCAGAACTTTCCAATGAAAACGTGACAAACCAACAAAATGTTCCATAACAACATTTATAGCCCATCATGACAGAGTGTACTGGATGCATCTGTAAATTCAGTTTGCCCCTTTTGACCTCACTAGTTGTTTTCCCCCACAGTATATACAGTATGTCTAACATGCAGTTTGATGTTTTAGGTCATTTTAAGGGTGCGATTGTTTCTTTTTCTCTACGAGGACGTAATGATGTGATTGATTTGATTGACTGAATACATCTGAGGAAGGGTCTACATTTTCAGAATCCCTACACTGCTGCTCATAACACCTCTATATGACGTTAGATGTTGGTGCCTAGTGCTGCCGTCACTTCACTTGAGACATTACTGCACTATTAGTCAATCCTACGGTGGCCCTGAAGGTCAAAACACAACGACATTACAGATTACGGAAAGGGAGGGAAATGTTAATGTGTTTTGTGTAATGTTGTGTTTTGACCTTCAGGGCCCCCGTACAATTCTTATTATTTATCGTTTAAACTTATAATTATTTATTTTTACCATTTTCTGTTTATCTAGACGTATTTCTGTCCTTGTGCTGCTGCAACACCTGAATTTCTCCACTGGGGATCAATAAAATCTTAAATATGCAACAAAACAAAAAAACAGCATTAGTTGTAGCTAGCTGTGCACATCGATGGTGTGTGTGTGTTTTATGTTTGTGTAACAGCTGGGGCTGGGCAATAAAACGATAACAATAATTATCATAGAATATTAATATACATATAACAAATGTTGAGGGGGCCGCTAATGCACCTTAAACGCTTGTTGCCACCTGCCATTTAACAGAAGAAGAAGACGAACAGCCTGACAGGCTTGTAGTTGGAGCGAAATAAGCAAAATACCGAAGAAAACGCAGCACGAAGCCGTTGTCGACAAGACAGCTGACTCAGCTTTAGCAGTTTGGAGATATTTTGGCTGTTTCTGACAATAAAACCTTGTTTAAAACCAGAATAAATCATCTGGTTTCTTCAACTTTCACTCAGGAGCAAAAATCAGCCTTTGAACTTGAAAGAAATAATGATTTGACATTTATGGTGATAATTATCGATGTCGACTGATATGAACTTCAAACTTTAATTTTCAATCACATGTTTGCGCTAACCCTAGCACATCTTAACACAACCACCTACGGCGAGTCTAGCTCACACATGCAGTGACGATTCCATGAGCCTTTAAGTCAAAGGAGTGAAAGTCAGCAGTTTAGAGTTTAAAGGTTTAAGATTAGACACCTGAATTTACTGGACGTCTCTTCAGACCAGACGACTGTAAAACCGTGAATCCATGAAGTTCAGGCTGCTCTACAGTGGTTGGAGTCTGTAACATGCCGACTCTGAACGGGAACGCTGATGAATGGTTTTCGTGGTTACTTTGAACAAGTCTGTCAGGATCCGGCTCGTGAGTAGACCAGCAGAGAGAGAGTGTGTGTGTGTGTGTGTGTGTGTGTGTGTGTGTGTGTGTGTGTGTCCTTATAAGTGCTTGGTAATCAGGATGGTTTAGATGTTCTAATGATAACACATCGGAGACGACTCTGTTATTAATGTGACCAAATGTGGTGCTCAAAGTGCCACACACACACACTCCGTTAGCGCTCGGCTGTGATCAAAGCGTTGGTTCGTAGCCAGCCTGGTCCGTGCTGTGAGGCTAACAGCTCGGCGACCCGCCTCGATAGTTTAGCTGCTATTTCAGGAGCTGCTGTGTCACTGATGAGACATTAAAACAGAATCGGAGCCAGAGGGATTTTCTCCGCCCGTCTCATGGAAACACTGACCTTAAGTTAATGTAGACGACTTCAGAACTCCACCCAAAAATCCCTTAACCCTCCGCCCTGAACTCTGACTCCTCTGGTCGAGCATGACCGCTGACCTCTGACCTCTGACCTTCATTCGTTTGGCTGCTTGTAATGCTGATGTTGAAGGCTGCTCTTCTGTGGTAAACGCCGTGTGTGCTCTGGCCAACAAGAACTGTTATTGTTGTTATGCAGCTGCACATAAGACTCATTAGCTTTGGGCTAAATGCTAATGTTAGCATGTTAACACACATTAGCTACAAACCTTTAACTAATTCTAATACTCCATGATAGAAGCCAAAAATCTAAGATTAAATTAGCTCTTAGTAGATAAAGCTAGATTAGATTGGATTGGATTAAGATATGCTAAAATAGATTAGGCTCGTTTAAATGAGATTATATTTCATTAGATATAATTGACTAGATTAGATTAGGATGGACTGAATTAGACAAAATTAGACTTTGTTAGGCTACGTTAGTTCAGATTAGGCAGGCTAGATTAGGAATGACAAAATTGGATTAGGTGAGATATTACATTAGATAGATCTGGCAAAATAACACTGCACTAGATTAGATTTAGGATAGATTAGGATGGACTGAATTGGAATTGGACAAAATTAGACTTTGTTAGGCCACATTAGATCAAATTAGGCAGGCTAGGTAGGCCAGGATCAATTAAACAAGGGTAGGTTAGACAAGAGACTAAAATAGTATGTGACAAGATTATAATTAGATAAAACTATAACTAGATTAGAATAGGGTGTATATATATGTATATGTGTGTATATATATATGTGTATATATACAGTGGGGCAAAAAAGTATTTAGTCAGCCACCAATTGTGCAAGTTCTCCCACTTAAAAAGATGAG
>LKNJ01001499.1:148947-170864 GCA_002120245.1 Maccullochella peelii
TATATGTATGTATGTGTATATGTATATATATGTATGTATGTGTATATGTATATATATATGTATGTATGTGTATATATATGTATGTATGTGTATATGTATATATGTATATGTGTGTATATGTATATATGTATATGTATGTATGTGTATATGTATATATGTATATGTATGTATGTGTATATGTATATATATATGTATGTATGTGTATATGTATATATATATATGTATGTATGTGTATATGTATATATGTATGTGTATATGTATATATGTATATAAGATTAGATCGGATGAGATTAGATTAGAATTTTCTTGTCTGGTCATGTGTATCGATGGATTAAATTAATTAAAGTACACGCAGCGCGAGGAGAGCGTGCTGCAAAGGTCGAAGGTCACGTTCTGATCTTTGATGATTAAATAAAATGATTTCTTGTAATATATTATGAACACTGTTGAGACTCAGAGGCTGATTTAAACCGACAGAATGTTCAGGCGAGTCTTGGTGAGGTGTGGTGAGTAACATGGAAAGTACACACACACACACACACACACACACAAAACGCGGTCCTTCCGTCTCCCAACAGAGATGGCACAAAACAATCTCCCCCGGCAACCAGCACTGTGATACGGTTGCTATAGCGATGCTAAGTACTTACTCTCTTCCTCCCGGACTTGAGTTCACCTGAGTGTTATAATTAGAGGTGTGTGTGTGCGTGTGTGTGTGCAGGAGGTCATAGGGAACAGAGCTGAATGGCAGGGGCAACATGAAGTGAATGCACACACACAGAAATCCCCAGGATATCTCCCAGAATAGCCCCAGCATGTTTGTTTGTCTTTGAATGAGTCTGCCTGTCTGCCTGCCTGCCTGTCTCTCTCTCTCTTTCTGCTTCTCTGCGTATTTGAAACCACAAGTGTTAGAAATGTTCTTGTGCTTAAAACCTGCGGTTTCAATTCAACTTCTTACATGAGCACAAAGTTTCTGGTCAAAGTTTTGTTCGTGTCACATGACATTCGAGGGTTTCCACATGTGTGGTTTTGTCCATGACGTCACGTGTTTCCATTAACCAATCATGAGTCAGCAACATTTGAATAAAATGACAGTTGTGGGGTTGTTTGCTTATGCTTATTAATCAAATCAAATCAAATCTGATACACCACACCCACACAGTCCTGATGAAGCAGATTAGGTGAGTCTTTAGTCCTTTTTAGCATAATGCTGCCCCAGGAATATGCTACATGCTGTGGATTAACCGCCGCCTCCTTCTTCTTCTTCTTCTTCTTCTTCTTCTTCTTCTTCCTCTTCCTCCTCCGGCTCCTCCTATTTTACACATTACACATTCGGCTCTGTTACTTCCTCCGCTGCCGGCTTTACGGCGGAACAACAAAAGAGAAATAAGATTTTGAAACCAAGTTTTCAGGGTCTTTCAGGTGATGATGGACTTGCACTGTCGAGAGCAGGAATACTCAGCTTTTGCAAACTGACAGGAGGCCAGGGGCCAGTTAATAACCAAACATTAATGATATTGATCAGATGGCTTGCGGTGCTACCAGACAGGAACGCTGCACTGAAGGTAACATGTTTTGACTCATGATGCCGCCTGATGTTAGCAACCTGCACACAGTACGTTTGTCATTTGGCAAATTAAACACAGAGGTTTGGTGTGAGGCGGCAAAATAAAGGCTGATTCATCCGTCCTGTTTTCATCGAATTACCTGTTTTTATTGTCAACCTTTCGATGTTTGCTGTCCTCACTGATCTGAGGTGAATCCACTCGCAGCTGATTGGTATAAACAAAAAAATTCCCACCGGTGTGAATCAATTTATTTATCTTGGTTGAATTGCAACATAGTCGGCGAGCCACCCGGGCTTATGTGGCCCGCGAGCCGTAAGTTGAGCATCACTGGTCGAGAGTATTGTTTGAAATTTTTCAAAACCAGCGCCGGTATGGTTTTTCTCATGACTTTTACTTTGACGAGACAAAGTGACAAAGTTCCTCATCAAAGCAGAAGTGTGCTTGTGTTGGTAAATGTGGCGTTGTAAGGAAAAAGAACGCAAGTACACTTTGGTCTAAGTGATCGTTGGCGCCTCAATACTCTGTATCGCTCTGACCTTTTTAATGTCTGTTGAAATATTTTCCCATCGTGGCTGTGTTCTCAGAATGAAATTTGGCGTGTGTGTGTGATGTAGGTGTGTAAGTGCCGGGCTGAGGGGCCCCCTTTAGTGAGAGTGGGGGGTCTGAAGTGGTGTCCCTCCATTAACACAGGCAGAGGTGTGTGTGTGACAGATAACTGCCGGCTCTCGCACTCAGACACCTCACACACACACACGCTATACGCTACACTCAGCCCTCCTGTCTCTCACACACACTCTTTACGTCCTCAAGCCCCTTAAACACACACACACACACACACACACACTCAGTCAACCCATCATACACACTTTCACACTCACATGCCACCATGTTGACTCAGTTGCCACGGGATGGGTGGAAGTGGAGGAATGACACACACACACGCATCACATTCAGAGTGTGTGTGTGTGTGTGTGTGAGACGCAGTGGCCTTGCTCAGGGTTGGTGTCAGTCTAACTGGCATCAAGATGACTGGTTACTCATATTTCCCCTGTGTGTGTGTGTGTGTGTGTGTGTGTTGTGGTGTTTTTCTTCCTGCACTTATCGCTCAATTTAAACCGTAATGTTTGTAATATCAGCTGCTGATATGGTAATATTTAAATCATCGACTCTGTGCACCATTGATTGTTGTTACCGTAATGTTTGTATCAGCAGCTCCATTTAATTTTGTTATCAGATTCACATTACGTAACTGTACCGTGAAGCTTAAATCAGCTGCCAGTTGCAGTTTTTAACTGCGTTAACATTGATGACTGGTACCATAGTGTTTGGACAAGCAGCTCCTCAGCTTTTTAATGTCACATTACACGTCTGGGCTTTGAAGCCAGTTTGACATAGTGGCCAAACCGTGTAATTACAACTTCCGGGTCCGTCACATGACGCACAAAGGCCCAAAAAAGGCTTTCCCCCACAGACTTGGATTGTGAAAGAGACGTCAACTTCCCAGTACGAACACTTGGCAGCATGGCCCTTATTTAAATCATTATGTTGTACAACTTTTTGTAATCAAAAATTGTAAAATTCATTGATAGCCGAATCCAGAGTTATAGAGTCGTTCACGTGAGTGAGCCGGAGACCGAGCGGCTGGGAGGCGGGGCTAAAGGAAACGCTAGTGCGCCTGCTCTGTGGGCCGCACGATGTGGAAGATCCGGGTTATTTTATACCAGGAAGTCGAACTTTTTTGGCTTCATGCGCCACTGAGCAACTTTCGTAGGAATGAACGGGGCCCCGCCTCCGACGCTCTCTTCGTGTGCATGACACATACCTCCCTTAATGGCTGGATATGATGCACCTGGCATTTTTCTAATGTACTGCATTAATAACTGATTTTATGCACTTTCTGTTAGAAAACCTGATGTTCAGATGAGCAGACACATTGATCTCAGATTAACATTATGCACTGTTACTGAAAACTTGACTTGAGTCTGACTGTACTGCATTTATTATCAGCTACTCAGCGTTTTGTCATTGGCTGATGGTTCAGTAATACTTAATTTGCCATTTGAAATATTTATTATGTAATTAAAATTGATTGTTGTTGTTGTTGGGTCAGCAGATTGTACTCAAGTTTCTTTTCTTTGTCTGGTTTCTTACCGTGATGTTTGGATGAGCAGTGCAGTGAGTCGGAGTGTTTTATTGCATTAAAATTGATTGTTGTTACTGTAATGTATGTGTGTGTGTGTGTGTGTGTGTGTGAGCAGGTACTCAGCTTTTTTAAATTTTAGATTATTAGTTGTTTATTGCGGTAGGGCTGTGCTGTCACCATAGTAGTTACTGTATGTATGCTAATGATACTTAGCATGTTGCTATCACATTTGCATCACCTTATCAATGACACAAGCTAGGAACATGTTTTTTCAGTGCTTGTTGGGTTCATAATGCAAATTCTATTAGTTATGATGTTGGCTGGAGATTGACTCTTTCAAAGGTCACCTCACATTCACTGCTGCTTCTGTGTCGTGTTGTACTGCATCAAAAGCTAATGAAGCTTTTTTATTGGCTATAAGAAGGACATGTTTGTGCCAACGCTGCTCTTTAGATACGTTAAAACAAATATACAGAGCATATATAGTGTATATGCAGACGAAGTGAAACAAAGTAAAAGTAGAAAATATATATAATATAAAGCACAGATGACGATGGTATCGGTTGCTATGTTTTACATAATTAAAGTAATAATAACAAGCAAAGGACATAAATTATGTTCTGTTTATAACAATAATTATAGAATTTGCTGCTGTCACCACAGCGCTCGGTAAAAGCTTTTTGAAAGTGGGTCGGCATCGGTTGCAGATGCTATAAATGCATTTTCAAACAATAAAAACAAACTACCACAGCCACTCTCAGGTAATTATGTTTTCACTGCAACAGAACGGCCACGAGTCTGTAAATGTTTATTACCACAGTCGAGTAATTGTTTCAGAAACTGAAAATAAGTTTTGATTAGTTGATGACTAGTAAGTTAAATGTTAACGCCTTATTTACTGGCTCATCTACTGATTTTACCGATTAGAAAACTGCAGCCTCTTGATTTATGCAACTGTTGCTGTAATATTTTCATTTGCTGACAGAAGTCTTGAGTTCATTTATAGGTATTATAAGGACTTTCATTATACAATAATTCAAATTATTTATTTAATGCCTAACCATACACAGTAGATATAATACAAATCACTATGATTATGTACAAATGTGCAGTTATTGCCAGTATCTACTGCTCCCAGTAGTTTTATTATGAAGTATTTTAAAAGACAACGCCATCATTTTAGTGTAAAATTAAAACTGATTTCCCCCCAAATGTTTGATCCCATCTTTTCCTCTCACACAGCTGTATTATGTAAACCTTATATAACTGCATAGTTTATTTACATGTGTCCTTAATGAATTACCACCAGCTCCCACCAAATGCTGTGTAGTAAGGTGATAATAAATACAGGCAGGTTGGCCGGCGATGAGTCAGTGTGAGCTGCTGCTGAAAAGCATCCCAGCTGTTGCGGCGGCCCGGCGGGGGCGGTGCCAGCCGCGTCGGGGTCACCGCAGTGGGCTCGAGACCGCGGGGTTGTCGGTTTGAATCCCCAGATAGCGTCTGCACAGCGGCAACCTTTTCTGTGACTCAGCATGAAACTTCTCAGTGACTCAGAGCTTTGTTCAGCCAGAGGTTTGTTCATGCTGCGGTGTTCGTGATTCTGTTAATGTCACCCTAACTCCTCCACTCACGCCAAGGCTTCACTTTTGTCCTTTAACACTTAACAAAACTACACTTCTGCAAGTTTATTTCTTTGGTCGCAGCTGTTATGGGAAAGTTAACATTCTTCACTGTTTGTACTGGACTTGATTACCTCATGTTATTCAGGAATTTACTTCTTCTTTCTTTAAATTTCACACAGTTCCTCTGGACAAAGTCTGATTCTCTCAAATCTGCACATCGAATTGTTATGATTCTCTCCTGAAGGGATGGATCTCCGTGCTGAACAGTTAGATGAACGTCCAGAATACCAAATGACAAGTCAAAGCTCTTATGGTTTACACTGAAGACTTAAAAACAGCATGAAGTAACAATGAAGTAGTTGCACAAAAACACCAGGTAATGCTATCCACTGTGAATTGGCATTTTTGCATTTAATCAATTTACTTACCAGTTCAAACTAAACTAAACAAAAGCCATATAAATGCCTTACAAATACCTTGTTTATTGGACATTTTGGCAACTTGTCGTCCTTCCACGTTGCTGTGTGTTCAGACAAAAGGAATGATAGAAGTGGCACAAATGCAAACTGAGCTACAGACATGTTTGTGCAACTTGAGTGAATAATTTGTTCATGAGTCAACTTCACAAACATGCAGAGAGGAGAGGAAAAGGAGAGACACTTGACGAAAATAACAAGTTTTGTTTTTTAGGCCCCGATACTTTATATTTACCTAAATGTTGGTTAAACATGTATCTGACACACTGCAATAACAGCTGTAGCCTTCTAAATCTACCCCACCTTATTTTTCATCAGTCAAGTCAAGTGCATTTTTATTTATATAGCCCAATTTCACAAATTTACAATCTGCATATGACACCTATCTATCCTTAGACCCTCGACTCGGAGGAGGAAAGACTCCCCCAAACGGGGAAAACTTGATCCAAATACTGAAGGCTCTGATTCGAAACTATAAAGTTGCTAAGCTTCAATTATTAATGTAACATGTAATATATAATGTGATAGAGGAAAGTTTAACTGGGAGGATGTGATCAGAGAGGAGTCCTATCACTCCTTGCAAGTGGACGGTCCCAACAACTCCAACAGAGTGGTACTTCTTATACCTCCATAAACAATCTTTGGCAGAGTACAGACACAGGCTTGCAGAGAGCAAGCCATAAAGTTACTCAAGGAATTAACGTTCATTAGTGGCAGCTGATGTGACCCACCGCCAGCGATGTTTGTCATTTTGACTGGTGAAGGCGACGGGCAGCGCCGGCTAAAAATAAGAAGCCGCCAGCTGAACGTTTCGAACGCTGCTCTTTGCCAATAAGAGAGGAGAGATAACAGATTTGTTACCACCGGAGTGTGTTTTGCCAGTCGCCAAATTCACATTCTCACGCTCTAATTTTCCGTCAACATATGGAGCAAAATGCTCGCAGTGTGACAGAGTGAGGTGGACAAATCACAGTAAAGAAAGGATCGGTTTTAATTTAGCCGGAAGCGATCAGTTCCAATATGCCCGGATCGGCTCGTATGCCGGCCCTTAGCATCGGCTCAGGACACCTCTATAAATAACTGACATAATAATAACTCTGCACACTGATGGTGCACCCATTGCTAGCTAGCTACAGCTAACATCTGTACAGTTGGTACATTGGCTGTTTGGGGCGAGGAAACACAGATGGACTGAACAAAATGTCTGCAGCCGTCAATAATAATGCGACTTTATCTCAGCTGTGCTCCACCTTTCCTACTTTTTAAAAAATGCTGTACTGTATTTGTCTTTTTAAACTCATGTTGCTTGTTAACCCAACCGGTCGAGGCAGATGACCGCCCACCCAGAGCCTGGTTCTGCTCGAGGTTTCTGCCTGTTAAAGGGAGTTTTTCCTTGCCACTGTCTCCTAGTGCTGCTCTTGGTGGGAATTGTTGGGTCTCTGTACACATAAGGAGTCGGTCTAGACCTGCTCTTTATGACAAAGCGCCCTGAGATAACTTTGTTATGATATGGCGCTATATAAATAAAACTGAATTGAATTGAATTGTTTATGGTATATTGTCTTGTTATTTTTCAGTGCAATTTTTCACACTGTGGACGATAAAGTTCCTAACTGTCTGAGTAACAAACATCATGTAGGCACGACAAGCAGCACATAATGAGGAGGAGCCTGTTAGCCACATGGATTCAGGCCCAGGTGAACTTGCAGCTAACCAGGTATTTATAAGAATTAGGAGCACATAGTGAATGGCCCAAATCAGAAGTGGAAAATGTCAGAAACAGTGTGATTTATAGTTTAGAATAATCCAGCCTTCCTTATACAATCATCTGCAGGTCAAAGGAGTATTTTTAGGTAACTTCAGACCTTTGCCCTTCCTCGCTGTCGGCTTCTGATAATGTCGGTTCCAGTCTGTCTGTCACTGTAAGCTCTTGTGGGCAGAAGCAGCAGCTCTCCCTCCGCTGCCCAGCACGCCACCGATGGGACTGCTGTGTATCAGCGGATCAGATGTGACTGCGCGGGCGGCGATGAATGTGATAGGATCCGAATGTGGAATTCCAGTTATGATGAACGCCGTCCCCGCGTTATCTGTTCCGTCTCCGCGGTGACACGCGTGGGCGGGTCCCGGTCTCACGGCAGTAACAAGCCTTCGGTTGTAAACAGTGAGGAGGAAACTGAGCTGGTGTTTGTCAGGAATACATAGATAGATAGTTGATAAATGTCTCAGCTTTCAAAATGTTCCTACACCCACTTTCTGTACAAACCTGTGGTGTTTTTCCAAATCACAGATTTGAGAGAAACAGTAGTCAATAGTTATGTAACCACCCACCTCCTGATCACTTGATGGCTGGTTGGCATCTTCAAAATCCTTGAAACCATATCCTCAAAAACCCTCTGGCGGTCACATTATAAAAGGCCCGGTGTGTGTTTGTGTTGCAGGAAGTGTCCAGATGGGTTTGACTGTCTGAAGACGGGAAGGAACCCCAACTACGGCTACACCAGCTTCGACACCTTTGGGTGGGCCTTTCTGTCCCTGTTTCGCCTGATGACTCAAGACTACTGGGAAAATCTCTACCACCAGGTAACGCTCGTGCAAGGGAGTAGGTTTGATTTCGGAAGTGAAAAAGTGGAAATACTATGAGGTTATTGTGCTTTCCATGATGATGGTAAATGAACAGAAAAATGGGAAATGCTATTTACATTTTTGCTGTATTTTACAGTAGCTGATCTCATCACAAACGCTGTTCAGTAGCTTTATTTTTTGAGTTTTCCATCATATCACATGATCTTCATCAGCAGAAGAATGTTGCCCAGTTGTCATGAATCGTAGTCTGAGCACTTCAATGTCAATGACAATGACTCATCCATGTTTGCTTAAAAGATGACGATCAAACTTTATTCCTGACCTTGGAAACCCACCTCATCACACGGTCAGTGTAGCAGCTGCTCTGGAGCTTTCGATCGTATCACAAGATCAATAATGCACTTTGAACTTCAGCTTTTAACCCAACGTGGACGAGAAATCCTTAAAGTGCTCGGACTACAATTCATGACAACTAGGGAAACTCCATCTGCTGATGAAGACCATGTGATGTGATTAAAAGCTGCAGAACAGAACAGCTATTAAATGGACTTGGTGGACTTGATATATATATTCCAGTGTTTTTTTATGATAATATTAACTGTAAATCTAATTATGAAATTAAACTTGGGGCATCTCATCGGGGGTTTGGCAGCTGGACAGTAAGAGGACGCTGTTTAGAGAGTTTTTAGTGAGTAAATCAAACTGTCCCCCGTAGAAATCTTTAAGGACATGTTCTTTGTTCCTGTTAACGTGTTGAATTCTCTCTCGTGTGCCTTCAGACGCTGCGTTCGGCTGGTAAGACCTACATGGTGTTTTTCGTGGTGGTGATTTTCCTGGGCTCTTTCTACCTGGTCAACCTCATCCTGGCCGTGGTCGCCATGGCGTACGAGGAGCAGAACCAGGCGACCATCGCCGAGGCCTGCCAGAAGGAGCGGGAGTTCCAGGTGGCCATGGAGAGGCTCAAGAAGGAGCAACAGGTAAACTGATGCAACTGATTTAGGATAAGTTTGAACCCCCTACCCTGATCCGGACCTGGATTTGATGATGGTCTGCTGCTCAGTTTTCGAATGAAAGGGTCAACACAGGTGTCTTACAATAGGATATAACTATAATACTCTTATCTTATCATAGGGTTACTATGGCTGTATAGTGTTTTAGCCCTCTAAACCATATTCTACATTTGTCAATATGGGAGGATTTTGAACATGATGCATTACCATAAAATAAGGTGAAAGAAAATCCTATTAGGTTACACAGGAAAGAAGAAAAGAGACTCATTAGGGTCCACTCACCTTCTGTTTTACCTTCTGTTGTTCTTCATTCTCAGTTATGTATGAATATGTATTAACGTATGAATATTTATGATTCATATCGGTTGTAAATCCGTAAATTCCTTTATTATTTACTCTGTTTTGTTTAATAGAGGTTGTTGCGTTTTATCGGACTTCCTTTAACGACACACTGCATCTCTGCCACCAGGTTACCGCCCAGAAAGTTCTCGACTCGGATTCAATGATGTCACCAGAACTATCCCCGTTTGGTCCGCCATTGGACAGCATGGAGGAGCGGAGGCGGAGTCAAGCGCTGGTGGGAGTGGCCGATGTGGAGGCGAACCTATCGGAGGAAAAGCTGCTGCAGGTGGACATGGCGGACGGGGGAAAGGTATGGGAAGAAGAACGTGGCTGCGTTTTATTTTGTTGTTGTCAAATTCCCCAAGACAAAACCCAACACGTTCTTTATTCTCTTCCAGCCCCTCCACCCCCTCCTCGCTCGCTCCTTCTCCACGAGGACTCGGCGAAGCAGTCAGGTCTCCTCCATCTTCAACTTCCGTCTGAGGAGCCGGGGGTCGGAGGGCGAGATGGCCGACGACGAGTACAGCGTCCCAGGCGACGTGGTGGAGGGCGTCGGGGGGCGGACCTACAGCGGTGGGACCTTCAGCGGCATCCTGCCCCAACCGTGGCCCAAACGACGACCGAGCACCTACAGCACTGCCAGCAGGAGCTCCCAGGTGATTACACCGAGATTAGACTCTGTGAATAAAGGAGACAAGATTTGAGATGCTTTATATTATTTATTGTTTATTATTCGTTTATTATAATAAAATTGTCATGAGACGTTCTGAGATGTCTTACTGTAAATCCAAATGGGAATAGATTAGAAAGATATTGTAGGTTAAAATGAAATGCTAGATGAGATGAGATTTAATTTCACAGGATTTGACTTTGTTTCTGATGTTTTTTAAATGAGATGAGTTTAACACGGCAGGAGAGTAGTTTAGATAGATTAGATAAATTCAAAAGGCATGAGATTAAAATTTGTTAGACAAGATGAGACTTTGATTGTGATAATATCGGCGTGACCGTATACTTTTTAAAACTTTGTTAACTTAGACAACATGTCAGGGGTTCAGACTTGAATCAGATTAGATTAGGTGAGGTTAGATACTGTTTTATAGATAATTAGAGACATTTTCAGATTTCAGAAATGACTCAACCTGTGAGGAATAATAAGGTGTGCCAAACAGCCAAAACATATTAAATCTAACCAAATATATGAATGAAAAGACAGAACTTCACACACATTCTTATTTCATTAATCTCTGTGTGTGTGTGTGTGTTTCCAGGTATTTTATCCAACACTAAACGTCAACGGGAAGCTGTTTGTTGCCATGGACCAGAACGGGGTTTCCCCACCAGCGCTGCAGGGGCAGCTGCCTGCCTGTACCATGGAGAAGGTCAAGGAGGAGAGTGTGAGTACTGTGTGTGTGTGTGTGTGTGTGTGTGTGTGTGTGTGTCCCCATCGCAGTGGAAACAATGGTGGAGCCTGCAGCCATCCAACACTCAGACATGTGAATTATGAATCAGCGCTTTGCATAACTCCACTCTGATATCATGGGCTAAAGACACACACACACACACACACACACACACACACACACACACACACACACACACACACACACACACACACACCGTCGCTGCTGTATGTTTTGATTTCAGTAGCTGCAGGTTCTTCAGTCACCTGATTGTTTTTAATAACTCGTTCACTTGGATTCATTTTATGACTGAAACACTGATCCTGTTCGGTCCGTCGCAGGCTGGAGACGAGACGTTAAGTTTCTGTTAATTACTGAGAGCCCTGTCAGTCAAGGCAAACACACCCCTAAACATAACTTAATATCTTCTTGGGGTACTTGGGGCTCGGACACAGTAATGTAGTTTTACTGTTGGAAGCTCGAAGAGAAGGGGTACAGATCTTGGAAAAATAAGGGACTTGTCAGGCTTTTATGGAGTACAGCGACACACTCATACAGGACTGAACAGGTTAAACGCTAACTCGCTGCATAAGCTCACAGGAAATCTGGTGTCCGTCTGACAAAAACTACGATAGAGATGTAGTTACTCTAGAGGAGGAACCTGGTCACAATATAGCTGCAATAAACAATAAGTACATTTTTCCTTTTTCTAAAACGCCCAATTGTTACTCCCTTCGTCTCGGTTTCTTCCACCACTCCTTCACGTAAGGACCAGTAGGAACCGGGAAGTATTTTATTGGTACAACGTAATTATACAAACCTAAATCACAGTTTTACCAATAGCAGGCTGAAGGTAGCTGCTGCTAATGGACACTCAGACTCTCACACTGTACATATTTTATATTTTCTCAGTGTTTTGCACCAAGGCTGTTAACATCCAGTAAATCAGCTGTCTGCCTGGAAACACACACACACACACACACACACACACCCTGCGTCCTTTTAGAAACAAGCAGCAGAGACGATAATCAGATCACACTCACACTGCATGACTCAAACACGCACGGAAACAGACAGAAAACCTGTGCGTGTGTGTTGTTGTACATTTCCTCTGAGGGGTTCATGGTGTCTCGCAGTAACACACTCTTGTTGGGAGCTTTTACGGCCGGATGTTCTCCAAAACAGATGCAGGCAGCGGACTTCATTAGGTGTCTGCATGCTCACCTGTGCAGAGGACGTGGTCACACATTTTGGGCCGCACAGGGACACCGTAGGCAGATAACTGCAGCTACTCGGACATGGAAATTATAATTTTTATCTTAAATTCATTGTCCTGAAGGGGGAAATAAGTTAAGTTATTTTTGCAAGCACATAAATTATATTTTACTGTCAAGCAAAGAATGATTTAATTTGAGCAAACGCAGCTCTACTCTTTGCTCAAAAAATGTTTATCGGTGCTATTATCCACTTAGGTGGACAACAATAATCTCTCAGTCAATTTTGCCCTTTCTCAAATTCCCTGCTGTGTGGCTTTCAAGTTTGCATGCAGCAATATAACTGGAGTATGTAGCTGATTGGCTGTATTGTAGCCAATCAGATCACTAGAGGGATTATTGATCAGGAAGGCCCTGGGAGAGAGCGGTCATTGGATGGAGTCAGTTCCAGTTTGAATTGTTATACTTTCTGATATCCTTTAAATCCTTTTCTCCCAGCCAGTGCCGTGACTTGTTAAAGTGACTTTTCATTTTCTAGTGTTGTTCTGTCTTGCAGTACAGTGTCACTGGAAACGGCAGCTTTCAGTACAGTGCTGGCAGTTTTAGATCTTCAAACTTACAGAAGAACCTTATAAAACCTGAAGCTGAGAGACAGACAGCTCCGTGCCTCCATGAGGGATTAGGTTTATTTACATATCCCCCTACAGGCAGCAGGTTAGAGTATCATGAGGACAAACACAGCAGCTCCACGCCTGGAGGTGTTCGTCACCTCCACCTGCTGACTACCTGCCCTGATGCCTACACTGTTATATAAGAGGAAGAAGGAGGAGGAAGAGGAGGAGTTGGTTAAATAGTAGAAGAAGAAGAAGAAGAATGAGAGTTGAACCGTTTCAAAAATTAAGATTTCTCACTAAAATAAGTGCTGTTTGGTGGATCAGATACACGACAAATTAAAGACCAAGTCATAAAAGCCTGTCGTGTGTGTGTGTGTGTGTATCAGAGCGTCAACACGAACAACAGACTGACTTAAGACGGCTCGGACTGAGCTTTATGACCACCTTACAGATGACTGACAGATGTTTTCTTTTGTGGCAAAGTTGTGTGATCAAAAAGTGGGGGGTGCAGAAGCACACGTTTGCTAATAGCAGCCTAATCGAGCTAACGTTAGCACGACTTGTGTCGGGGAAGGTCCTGCGATGTCCCCACGGGTACATGAATGAAAACTCGTGCACGGTTTTGAAGAGTTCCCACCGCTCCGCCACTGCACGGCCTTTTGTGCGAGTTTGGAGCAGCTCTGAGTTCAGTTTGTGGTTTCGTGTTTTTTGACGTGAAGTATTTCTGCTTCCTCGTGTCCATGAAGAACACGGACCTGTCGTCCTGCTGCTCAGACTGATGGAGAGACGAGTGGGAGGAGGCGGAGGAGAGAGGGAGCACACATTTAGTTGCCACAGAAATGTTACCATGGAAACCCACAGCAGCTAACGGAAGCTAAATTAGTGCACGGCTGGCTGCTGTTAGTGTGTGTTTCCTTGTATATGTGTGTGTGTGTTTCCCTGGTGCTTCCCTGCCTGGCACACAGACAGGATGTAGGCGTTGTCGTGGGTGGCGACCTTCAGGGCCATGCGTCACGTCTCATTGGAGGAACAGTTACCAGGAAGTGTTATGTAATCACACCTGAGCAAATTAGGTTGATCTCTGTGAGGGCTGAGAGGTCCTAAACTCCCCCGGGCCGCTGCTGGGTTCAGCCGAGCTCTGTTCAAACACACAGAACTTTATTTAAAATGTAGTGAGGACCCCGAGGGTGTCGGAGAGAACAAATAATGGCCAAAGATTTTGGGGAAATCTGATATAAAAGTCTAGAATATTGGTGAGATTGTTTTGTCAATGGCATCTTGTCTTTAAATATTATTTGTATACAAACATATTTTATAATATTAAGTACAATAATTATTGATACTTCCATCCCTCCAACGATTTCCTGTCACTTCTGGTTGACGTGGCAGCAGGCAAAGTAAACGAATTGTTCCTCCGGCTCCTGCTGGGGGATCCTGAGACGTTCCCAGGCCTGATGGGACATGTAATCCCTCCGCTGGGTCCTGGTTCGGCCCCACGGTCTCCTCCCAGTTGGATGTATCCGGAAAACCTCCACAGTGAGGCTTCCAGGAGGGCTCTCTTGGTCACACGTCCCAGTGGCTCTTGGTTGCAGAGCTGATGACGGGCGGCAGTGTGTGAATGCTGATCAGCCCGTCCATCGTTTAGTTTAATTTAAGCCTTTTATAGTTTGAGACGCGACAACTGAAGTCTGGCTTTAGGAGTCGGCTCCATTTTTTTTCAGCAGCTCATCTGACACATGAAACAATATCCAGCGGTGCTTTTAGTCAGGCTGACGGAGCTAAACACACACACACACACACACACACACACACACAGCGGTGACACACTGATTTCTCTGAATCATTGAACACTAGTCATCACCTGCTTATCGGTTGCCCTGGTGATAAGAAGCACACACACACACACACAAAGAAATCACAGCACTATGTTTGACCCATTCGCCCTGACATAAATCTGCCTGTGTGTGTGTGTGTGTGTGTGTGTGTGTGTGTGTGTGTGTGTGTGTGCGCTTCTGATCACCAGGGCAACAGATAAGTGCATGATGGCTCATACTCATGAATGAACCTTGAATATGTGTCTTCATGACTGTGTGTGTGTGTGAGACAATAAATGGTTTACTGTACGTTTTGAAGGAGCCTCAGTTCAGTTTGTATTAAAAGTGACCTCGTCTATCCATCTGTCTGTCTATCCGTCTGTCTGTCTATCCGTCTGTCTGTCTGTCTCAGGTCCCCACGTCCACCACAGAGCTCAGCACGATGCTGTTACCTCGTCCTTCATCCACGCAAAGCTCAGAGCGGAGGGGGAGGGCGCTCAGCGCCGCCAGCTACCTCACAGACGCCATGGAAGGTGAGGAGCAGCACCAGCAACAGTCACAAGTTTTAACATATAGGAACAAAAATTATACCACAGATATGAGATACACATGTTTCTGATGTGCTAGCAGGTGTGCAGGGACACTTCAAACATACAGTATCTGGTCAACAGTTTAACCATCATTCTGAATCAGTATTCAAGGTTGTCACAATAGCAACGATACTGATGCTGTGAGCTTAAAGGAGAGAGTCTTAACACTCACATGCCCACATTATGCACATTGAACGGGTTATACTGGCCTCGAAGAGCTTCTCTCCTAAAGTGAATTCACCGGAAGAGACTAAATCCTAAAAACTGAGCTGAAGCTAATACGAGGCTTCCTCAGTCTGGGCTCGACAAATTAAGTGGGGATCTTTTTTAGTTTGCAGCTAGCATGGACAGGAGAAACAGTTGCAGCAAACAAGGAGTCTTTCAATGTACATATGGGCATGACGGTACTGTTTTAAGACGGACTGTCCTTTAAAGATGCCCTGTGGACTTTTCCTGTAAACACAGTTTCTGTTTACACACAGTTTTAAGCCGGGATTAACATGACAGGAGGAGGTGGGGAGTTAAATATTTACTGTGCTCCTCTGTAATTTAACTCATCGTTCCGGACGGCATTTTAACCATCGGGACATTACAGGATTTGTTCTGTAATAGATGTGGACGTTCTGCAGGACAAAGACAAGAGAGGAAGTCATAAGCCTTCCCAGGGGGCCGCGGGGGGGTCGGAGGGGAGTTTGAGTCCAAAATCCTGCTCCTTCTCTGTGTTATAACACACAGAGACAGAAACGCATACTGATATCATTCAGTGTGACTTACACGCTTCAGAATCACAGACAAAAGACCTTTCAGAACCTGCCTGAGAATTATCAGGTTATTAAGTTTTCTTCAGTATCAAGTCGTCAGTGTCAGCTGTCGGTGCATCGATGTGTACATCGCAAACAGGAACTGCTAATAGCTAATTCAGCATACTTTCAATGGTGGCAATTTGTCAACGTGTAAACAAATATAGGTAGCTAAGAAGAGAATAGCAGTACCCACCCATTTAATGAGCATTTACGGGGTCTTGCTCTCCTGATGACTTAAATGTTTTCTGTCGTCATATTGGTTCCCAAATTTGGCCTACATGTTGGTGTCAGCATGTTTCCAGATTAGCAGAAACATTTTTGACTTCCTCCGCTTTTCACACTAAAGTCAAATTTCCACACTGAGCTGATTTTTAGACTGATTTCCTTCCCTTCCAGGCAGCCATTGATTTCAGTTCATTTCCATCAAAAACCTGCTAACCTGACACTGGTTTTGGTTCGTGAGTTAAAACAGTGATATTCCACATGTGCTCCTGTTTCCTGTCCACATGTTCTGTGTGTTTGTAATGGTGCGTCAATAAGGGACTGTAACCTTGTCTGACTTTTTACCTCGGTGTGTAACTTTTGTGTGTGTGTGATTGTGTAACCATGTATTTGTCTGAATTTTGCATCCAAGTGAGTCTGTTAACGCTTGTGTGTGTGTGTGTGTGTGTGTGTGTGTAATTGTGTGTCGATAAGGGATTGTGTAACCATGTCTGAGTTTGTATCTAAGTGTGTGTGTGTCGCTGGCCCAGCCAACCCCAGGGGAACACTGGCTTTGTTTGTGTGAGAGAGTCGGAAAGGGAGAGAGACATAGAGACGGAATGAAAGAGAGAGAGAGTGTGTTATCCTGGTTACACTCATTAACCATGAGATCATTCCTGTGCGTGTGTGTGTATTTGATGATATTCATGTATTAGATTTTTGGGTTCATATCTGTCCAAATCTGCATTCATGTGTGTTGTAAGTGTGTGTGTGTGTGTGTGTGTGGTAGGTCTGCTGAGTCACTGTCTCTCCCCTCGGCAGTCGCTGCTGTTAGAGAACAGATCATTATACAGGAAAATACAAAAAACCCACTGCTGTCCTCCCTCCATCCTTCTGTACACCCTTCATTCTCTCCTTCCCTCTTTCCTTCATTCCTCTTCTTTCTTATTTTCCGTGTTATTGACTGCATATGTGACAGTTTTATTTAATATAAAAAATTAGCTCTGTGTTCTTGGCTGCAAGACTAAATCCACTTTCATGTTTTATCATCCAGTTGTACTTTAATCTCTAATGTTCGTGCCAGAGAAGTCCAGGACGTTATCATTTTGTCCGTATTCTTTAAGGATATATTAAATGTTGTCAACAAACCAAACCAAGAATATTTTGAATCAATACGACAGCAGCCAATCACGTTGCACGAGCAGGAGGGAAGAAGGTGTGTTTGTCAGTGCAGCAGACAGACGATCACATTCTGCTGACAGCAGCATGTAAACATTCAGCTCAGACGCGACAAATTGGTTCAGTTGTGCTGCAGGAAAATCAATGACCCGGTCCCACCTGCGGTTCTGTTTCTACGACTGAAGACTCAAAAAAGTTTTTTCATCTCTTTCATGTTGTTCGTTTAACGCTTGTTTTCCAGGTGTCACCTCACACACCCACAGACACCAGTTGTTTTTGTTGTTTTAATTTAATTTAAATTTATTTTCTACTTTATAAGACGTTACAGGACTGCCTCCATAATCAGATTAATTTACCTGTTTATCTCACAACCTCTTTCTTCCAAAATACCCAATTGATCCATTTTTCTTCTTAATTTTCATAATTCACTTTCTCCTCGTCTCTTAATTGATTCATTATTTCACCTCCCCTCCGTCCTCCTAATGATCTATTATCTATCTGTAGTTAATTCGCTTCACTTCTCTCCTTCTGTTTGGTTTTGTTCTGTCCCTGCCGGGCCGGGCTGTGCAGAGCTGGAGGAGTCCCATAAGAAGTGTCACCCGTGCTGGTACGTCTTCGCCCACCGTTACCTGGTGTGGGAGTGCTGCCCCAGCTGGCTGAGGGTGAAGCAGTTGGTGAACATCATGGTGATGGACCCCTTCCTGGACCTGGCCATCACCATCTGCATCGTCCTCAACACGCTCTTCATGGCCATGGAGCACTACCCCATGACCGACGAGTTCAACGGCATGCTGAGCATCGGAAACCTGGTAGGACAGAAGGACGGATGGATGGAGACATGAATGCATGAGTGGATGATTTGGCATTTAATAGTAAAGCAGTAAGGTAGACGCATAAATGGAGATATGATACTCAAGTTGGACTGGGTCCAAATGACGAGTCTAATCTTATCTGGTAGGCTCCTGTTGTATTAGTGGGTCTGTGTCTCAATATGTCTAATATCCAAGTGGACCCAAGTGGACTCTGTGGTAAGTCAACGATCTTTTAGGGTTTAGATCAAATCTAAAACAAACCAGACCTCTAATTGAACCATTTAAACGTATCATAACGTGATGAACAAGTGAAGTGGTAAAATCAGGGCTTAATTAACAGTCATGTGTTGGAAAAAGGTTGTTTTATTGAGGTTTAATAGTTTGAGAGATTTGGATGTGGTGGATTTTGCTTCTGAACGTCTTACAAAGAGTACAGAGCACGAGTCTCCTCGCTAGGTGTTTACCAAGCATGTTTGTGCAATAAACAAACTTCAGGCGAGTTTTGGAGGCAGTTAGATTTTGCAAAAAGTGACAAAGAACAAGACTGGGAAACGACCCCTGGACCTCTGAAAGAGCCTCAAACCCTTTTGTCGAATTCAAAAACCTCAGAGGGATTCAGAGAGGAAAAATAGACACTGGTTTCTTTGCCTTTCTAGAAAAGAAAAAGTGTGTGTGTGTGTGTGTGTTTTATCTCTCAGTAGAAAAGCGAGGTGAGTTTCAGTATTCGAGCTGACAGAAACGGGTCGGATAGCTTTAAACCACCGTGACTAACTCCGGTGTTTGACCCTGCAGGTGTGCCGACGATCTGACAAGAGCTGATAGGTTGATGCAATATGGTAATTGGTTCACCTGAGGTGTGAAATGCTCACAGCCAAAATCACCATGTTGATCACACCTGCCCACACACGCACACAGCGTTACCTGGATGGAGATAGACGCTTTATGAACCCTCTGATGACCCAGTTTTCAGTTTCCGTGTATAAACGACCCATTACATGAAGGATCACGGTGTTGTTAGTGAACATCAGGTTTGTACATAAAATCCTTCTCAAAAAGAGATACTCGGCTGCTTAAAAATGTCAGATTTATCCCGTTTTTTGGCTTGTAGAAGATGGTAATAAAGCATTTTATCTCCACTGATTTCTTGCCAGCAACACAAGAACACCACAGATGATGTCCATGCCAAAGTTTGACCTCAGAAAGTTGGTACACTTTCATCAACCAGGTTTAGAAAAAGTTTGATATTACAATTTTTGTAGGCAAACTTACACTTACAGGTCGTTGACAAAGATGTATTGTACAACAGGAGACAGACAATCAGAAGTCATCAGCTGTCTCAAAGAGGAAATACAAGAAAACAGCTTTTATATTATTCTGGAAACAAAGAAACTCTTCTCCATTGGTCAGTGTTGTATAGTTCTGTAAGTGTAGACCTAAAGGAACTTTCCAAAACATAACAGGACCCTTGAACATCCTGGAGAGCAGAAAAACATCTCCATATAAGGACCTATGCTCCACCATGAAGGTGACCTTTTGACCTCTTCTACTGGGTTGAGTATCAAGACTGGAGACAAGAATTCAACTAAAACTACTAACTACTTAAATGTAAATGCATACGCATCTAATTACTAAATATTAATAAGTATACAAGCAAAGGATTATCAATAGATGATTAACATATGAATAAATGATGAGCTATAAGCTCACAGCTGAGTTTACTTTCACAGCACAAATGCGGTACGTTAGCATAAAGTCTGGGGTTAAGTGCCGTTCTCTAAGGCATCAACAGTAATGAATGAACGGACGTTTCTCAGCTTTACATTGAGCATTACCATGATCAATAGCGGGAGTCCGAGGGCTGATTGATGATATATGCACCATTTTTCTATATATTCACCTGCTCAGCTGTCCAGACAGCTTCAGACACAACCCCGGTTATATAATGTCCCTCTAATGTTGCCGTCACCTCCTCTGCAGTTTGATGTCGCTGTATATTTCTGCAGCGTAAACAGCCCAAACTCCTTCCTCAGTTCAATTCAGAGCCGTTCAGGTCTCAGATAAAGGCCGAGTCACGTCACTGGGGTCCGATTGCAGTCTGGAGTCGCTAAGTTCTTTAGAGGATGAACCCTCTAATCCTCACAGATGTTTACATAGCATTTAGCTAGCCTCTCTGACGGACAGGACAGCCTCTGCTGTGTGTGTGTGTGTTATGTAAGGTAGTGTGTAGAGGATAATGTCAGGACATTACTGTGCTGACAGAATCGATGTCGGCTAATGCTTCCCCTGTTTGTTGTTGTTTGTCTCGTGCTCTTCAGCTTCGCTCTCTGGGTTTCTCATATCAATATTTCTCCATGCGTGTAAAGATCTAAAGGATGCATACCATTTAGCGGAGGCTTTGATCCATAGAGTCGCACTCTGCATTAAGTGCACCTCTCCTGAGTGTACTTAACCTTTAATGTCTCCAATAGTGGAGGCACAGTTGGACAGAAGATGGTTTTGTCAAAGCTACCGCTAGCTGTAGCCTGATAATCAGACTCAAATGTCATTTTGCTACACCTCCTTCATTCAGCCTGGCGTCCCTGGTTTACGTTTAGGTGGGGGGGTTATTTTGTTTTTGTTTTCGTGAGCGATGTATCCGTCCCATCTATGTCATTTTCAGCCGACATGAAACGAGCTTAGCAGTTCTCCTCCCCTGCATGCCCCCTTCTGGCCTCCTGATACTTGTTTCCTGATTCGGGACTCTTCTGGACTAACCAGGCCTGGAGGGCCTCCTCCTTCCGCTTGACAGCTTCTTTCAGTGCTGGTTCTTGGAATTGTGAACAGAAGATCTCTGGTGCCTGTTGTGGCAGCAACCTAAGCAGCTTCTGTTGCAATGGAGGCTTTCAGTCCGGCCCACTCGGACTCCTAGTCCCCAGCTGTCCCGTCCCTGACTCCAAGTCCTCCACTTCCTCTGGAGGACTTGAGGACCTTGCGGACTTTTTATGAACGACTTAAAAGTTTCGATAAGAAATATTTATTGCCTTCCGATTTTCCTCCCCGTCTTGTTAGTGTGTGAATGAAAAATGACCCTGGAAGTCTGCTGTAATGAAGTTTCTTTGTAGAGAAAGAGACCGAGAGAGGACGGTGGAGGATAAAGTCCTCAACGGAGGTGTGTGTGGGACTCTTGATAAAGGGGCTCCCTGTGTAATCTGGCACACTGCACAGTGTGAGGTTGTTGCTGGGTATCTCCACACACACACACACACACAGGACACAGTCTGACACAACAACTGTTATCTAATTTGGTCAGCACTGTGCCGTCCTTGCTCAGGGGCACTAGGGAAGTGCTGGGGAACGCTAAGACTTACGCTGTGTTCTGGGGACTTTTTTTGGAGACCTGTCTGAGTGACCTTCCTGAGGGACTTAGGAAAAGACAAATTGGTGAAATCTAGACTCAAATAAGCAGTTCGTTATCATGAAATGTAGCTGCTCTGACCAGCCTAAACCCGCCCGTCACTCTGTGTGTGTGTGTGTGTGTGTGTGTGTGTGTGTGTGTGTGTGTGT
>LKNJ01001499.1:171023-189554 GCA_002120245.1 Maccullochella peelii
AAACACACACACACACACACACACACACACACACAGACTTGCTGGTCAGAGTAGTTTTTCATCCCTCAGTCAGTGAATCAGAGACTTTGCCTTTGCAGAAACACACTCGCAGTCCTCGGTGCTGAACACAGTGTCTGAACTTGAAAGTCACCGGTCTGGATTTCAGACACACGTCGACAAGGGTTTTCAGGCAGACCTGAAACCCTAAAAAACCCAAAGGATCCGGGTCTGGGGTCCACATTCCCTACTCCAGCACTGTTATGGATCAAGTCTGTCTTAAATTAGCCTGCAAGTACTGCGCAGGCTAATTTAGCTTGCTAGTGATACTGCGAATCACCCTGAACTGAAAAAAGTTTGTCACTGCAGCTTTTTCTCTGCTGTCCAATCAGAAACTCGACAACAACAAACATGGAGGACAACCTGGTACCAACAAGAACAGTTCGATCCGACGAAGCACTTAGAGGAAGATTAGTGGGACGCTTCGAGCTTCAGAGAAGTTTTAAATTTGTTTTTAGCCTTAGTTAGCCAATCAAAACGCAGCAAATTATTGACAAAAAGTACCATAAATTCACAGCGTTTTAAAAAATATTAAGACATAAGATAATGAAACCTAACACTAAAATATATTCTTAATAGAATATAATCCGATTTTCAGCTGGATTGTTTAATATTTCCAATTTGTATGTTTCTAATATTCAAAATAATAATCCTGAGCTTCTCCTTACAGTCCAGTTATCTTACTTACATAATATATAAGTAAGATAATGAGCTGTGTGTGTGAGATGTTCTCCTCAGCGGGCTGTTTGAGGCCAGAGGCTGCTGCTGATATTTGACAGCTGAACTGTGTTTAACTTTCATTAACGTCACTCTGCCTGACGTCAGCACACTGTTACACACTCTGCACTGATCAGTAACACACCAGCAGCAGCACACTGCGCTGCATTTAACTGAAACACTGCTGCACTACTGGACCCGGGCAGGATTCAAACCAGCAGCCTCTCTGGTGGCTAACCGTCTTCTTCTCGTCTGTTTTAAAATTCACTCTCTGACTCTTACAGGCTGATTCATTTCACGTTTTCCTCTTCAGCTCGGAGGTTTTTGTCAACCTTGTCGTCCTGAGAGAGCCTCCTTCATCGACACATCGCTCACTTGCATGTGTGAGTGGCGGCGAGAGAGGCTCAGTAATAATAACAGCGTGATTGTTGAGTAGCTAATCAACGCACTACAGAGTTAATGAGCCCATATAAGAGGATCCTCTGTGTGTGTGTGTGTGTGTGTGTGTGTGTGTGTTTGAGACAGAGAGGTAACCCCAGAAAGAGCCTGATTTCATACACACACACACAAACAGTCAAGTCACACACAAACACACGTGTGTCACGTAGCCGGTGTCACATCGAGGATCTCCTCTTTCTGGAACAACAAGCAGAGAGAGGGGCTGCTGCAAGGACACACACACACACACACACACACACGCACACGCACGCACTCTCAGCCAACACACACTTTAAACGCTGCAAACGCACACAGACACACACGTGATGTAAAGCAGAGCGAACCCCGGACGAGAGAGAGGCTTAAAGGATCAAACCACAGGAGCAAACAGCTGAGAAAAGTGTTAATCAGAGTTTCCTAAAATCACCAAATCAAGACCGACAGCTGCGAGCTGCAGGTCTGTGTTCAAAACAGCTCATGATTTAGTTTCGGGATGGGCCCTCACAGCCGTGTCGCGTCGCTGCAACACGATACAGATGAAACAAAGTTGGACACTTTATTTTTCCAGCTGCAAACTGAAATGGTGGCATTAGCTAATTCTCAGGGCATTAGCAGCAGGCGATCCAAGGTTGACCAGCGGGGGTTCAAATTTTTTGAAACCTTAAAGGGAAACCTGGGCTCTATTTTTTTTTTTTGTTTACAAATTTTGGGGTTGAAATGACTAATACGTACCAAAAGGTTTGGAATTGGTCCAGTAGATCGCAGAACACCCGTCCACTAAAAGTGCTTGTTTTTGCCACTGACTCTGGCTCAGTGTCTGACAGCGTTATGGAGAGGGTCCCTACAGAGACAGACATTTGTTAAGGTAGTAAGATCCTTTTTGTTTAACCAGAAAGTGAGAAAGTCTCACTCTCAAATCTCGAGGTTGAGTTGTTGCAGGAAGACGAGAGGATTTTACTCTTTAACAAAACGGTCTGTCTCTGTAGGGATCCTTTCCATAATGTTGTCAGACACTGAGCCAGAGTCAGTTGCAAAAACAAGCACTTTTAGTGGACGCCCTTTGACGGGCACAACTGTCCACAAGGAGTACGTTGCAGCCACTGCTGATCTGCTGAACCAACTCCAAAACTACTAATCATTTTGGCCCCAAAATTTGTAAAAAAATAGGGCCCAGGTTTAAAGATAACTGAGTTTCCCTTTAAAGCTTTGTGGTGATTTGCCAAAAACTACACCCAAAAAAAGGCAAAAAGATTTGTCTTTACCTGATGTGGGAGAAACTCTGTGGAGGAGAAGATCATAATTGCAGCTCTGTAGTCTGAAGCTTGACTCTGAAGATTAGAGACAAACACATGTGATGTTTATAGTATGCAGCTCGGCACAAAGTCATGTAAACTGTTGTTTGCCAAGAAGCAAACTGTGCTCGCAAGGTGGAGAGCAGCAACACGATGCTCCACCAGTTAGCCAGCAGCCACAGTGGAGAAGAGCAGCAATACATGTTGTCTTTCCTGCACTTTTAACTCTGTCTCCTGTGACGATGACACAGCGCATGATCAGAGCTGCCCACTCATACTGACGCACAGACCTGAGACCTGCAGCAATAGAGTGAAACCCGATTAGACTGGATTTAATCTGGACCCGGCCTGACTCAAGTCCTGGGTCAGGTCTTGTTTACTGGAAGTGCGCCCGAGATCTTAATGAAACCTGTTTTGGCAGTTGTCAGCCCGGTTACCGCGATAATAATATGATTCTCCTTGAAATCAGTCCAACAGAGTGTCTCCCACGCTAACACTTTAGCAAACAAGCACACACAACACCTGCATACACACACACACACACACTCATGCTAACGGTGTATGCTAATGTGAGCGTAGCAGGTCAGTGTGCTGGAACGTCCCTTTGGTTGAACTCCTGTTGGCTTTTAAAGAACTTGTGTTCTTCAGCTGGAGTTATAGGAGGTGACACGTGTGTGTGTGTGTGTGTGTGTGTGTGTGTGTGTGTGTGTGAACCTAACCCAGTCTGAAATGTCCTACCCTTTGGCTAACTCGGCCCTTCATTTAGCTCCTGTCTCTCTCTCTGTGTGTCCTTACCTGACTGTCTCTCTGTCCCTACCTGGTTTTTAGGTTTGTGTTGTTTTGAACCTGCAGGTGTGTGTCCTGAGTCTGTTGGCAGGTAAAGCAGCAGGTTGTTTCCTCTGGAGGGTGGAGGGATTGTTTTACCATAAACTTTACTCTGACAGAGTGTAAAATCAGTCGTATCAGCTGTGAAGCCTAAAATAGAAAGTGGTGCTGCTGGCTTTGTCTTATTTTAACTTCATGAACAAAGCAGGTGACTGTGATGGTTTAGCTTCAGCATCATTCATTCAATGACATTCCTCAAATATACCTAATTAAAATATCAGCGCTGCAGTCATCAATCAGTGCAAAACTATGTGTGTGGTGTTGTGTTCAAATTCCTCACTTTTCCCTCGTCTCCGTCTGCCAGGTGTTCTCGGGGATCTTCACAGCGGAGATGGTGTTGAAGATCATCGCTCTGGATCCGTACTACTACTTCCAGACGGGCTGGAACATCTTCGACAGCATCATCGTCTGCCTCAGCCTCATGGAGCTCGGCCTGTCCGACGTCGAGGGGCTCAGTGTGCTCCGCTCCTTCAGACTGGTAACTCGGATTATTGAAACACTAACTGCTTTTTATACAGAGGTTTTGACCTTGGGCGTGATTAAAAAAGAATGGATCCGATTTTTCTCCAAGAGAATTCCCTCCATATCCGTGAATTGGTGGATGTTTGATGTATTTTCCACCTGTTTTGCCAATCCTCATCTGAGATTTTGACTCTTTCTTTAATTTGTGTTGGAGAGACATCTTCTACGCTCTTTTTTCTTTTAGCTAAAATGAAGTTGCTAAAGTGAATGTTACATAAAAATGGCCAAAATCTAGTGAGCAACTGGAGTCTATTTTTCAACATACATCAACTGTAGATTATTATGGTCAAGTTAATCTCACCCCTTTTGGTATTTTTAGGACAATAAAAGACAAAACAGTTTGTTAAGATTGCAGAGACAGTAATGGTCTGACAATTAAAAGTGGAACAGAAAGAAAACTAAAAGTAGTAAAGAGAAAAATAAAAATAATGTAAGAGTGAAAACAGAGTTCACATGCTGGTTGACTGACAGCTGAAGCACCAATGAAATGGCAGCAATCTGTGGGACGTTTCACAGTGTGCGTGTAGGGGACGTGATGATTGGCCGTTGATGAGCGATGTCACTCAAAGCAGAAGTTCAGCTGCGGCAAATGAGGAAAAACAACACACACACACACACACACACACACACACACACACACACACACACACACACACACAGATCCTTGAAGCGAGTCTTTGTCTGTCTGCGTCGATCTCTCCAAGTGTCACTCTGGGTATTGTCAGCTTCTGCTGGAGGCAAACACACAGACACACTAATAAAATCACACACGTTTGCTTCTTTCTTTTATTTTGTCCTAATTTTCTGTCTCTTGTCTCTCTGACGTTGTCCTTCCTTCCTTCCTTCCTTCCTTCCTTCCTTCCTTCCTTCGTCGTCTCTTTATGCCTCCTTTCTTCCTTTCCCTGCTAATGTAACCTTGACCTGAGTAAAACTTGACTGTCTCTTAGTGGAATTTGTTTTAAGGATTCCCCCGTATACTTACTCCTTCCAGCTTCGCGTGTTCAAGCTGGCTCGCTCGTGGCCGACCCTCAACACCCTGATCAAGATCATTGGTAACTCCATGGGCGCTCTGGGCAACCTGACGCTCGTCCTCGCCATCATCGTCTTCATCTTCGCCGTGGTCGGCATGCAGCTGTTTGGTAAAAACTACCAGGTGACGCCTCCGACCTCTGACCACTTGATATGGTTTAGATTTGTAATGTAGGTTCAGGACTTCATCACGCTGTCTCTTCCTTCAGGACTGTGTGTGTAAGATCTCGAAGGACTGCGCTCTTCCTCGCTGGCACATGAAGGACTTCTTCCACTCCTTCCTCATCGTCTTCAGGGTGCTGTGCGGCGAGTGGATAGAGACCATGTGGGACTGCATGGAGGTTGCAGGTCAGCCGCTCTGCATCCTCGTCTTCATGCTGGTCATGGTCATCGGAAACCTGGTGGTGAGTGACCTTTGATGATATCCGTTCACGCTGGCTGAGGCCTTTGAATCTGCTTTTGCTGCTGGAACTAATCTGAGTTGCTAAAGGATTCTGTTTGTGGTTCTTCATGGTAGTAAAAGCTGCTTTAAACCTGATGACGGTTGACCTTTGCCCTCTGACCTTGAGGAGGTTGTGCAACCGTTTTTAATCTTCAATGAATCAGTTTTTACCTCATGAAATGTAAAAACAAAAATGGCTGCTGGTCTCCAAAGACAAAAACCAGGCAGACTGTAGATCATAGATCTACTGCAGATCGATAGATAGATACTTTATTGATCCCGAGGGAACTTTAGAGGGAAACTCCTGACGGCTTCTACAACCGTTTTCAGAGACGGCTGGTGAAAACCTGCGTGGCATGTGCGAGGATGCTACAGCAGAGCGAGAGAGAAAAGAGAGGATACTTTACATGTGACCTGTGTTTCAACTCTGTCCAAAGAATTGCTGATTTATGTGAGCTCTACTGAGAGCAAATGTTGATCTGCTGACCTCTCCTCTCTCTGTCCTCCTCCTCCTCCTCTGTCCCCGTTTAACCTCCTAACATTTCTATCAGACTCTCCATATGTGCTGATGCTCAGTCGGCCCTCTCTCTACCTCTGTATTTGTCTTTTTCTTTTCAGCTCTCTCTCTCTCTCCTGTTGCTTGTTGTGTACATATTCTGATTTATTCTTGATGTGCGTTTCTAGCTTGTTTGCTATCTTACCAGGAGTTGGTTGGTGGGTTGATATCTATTTCATTTCAGTGGACAGACGGTCCAGAATGTGTTGAAGTACATCTACACTACTCCGGCATTTTATAACACTGAGACGTTTTAAAACGATGACGCAGTCACCCGCGTTCGCTTCCTGACTGGGTCTTATCAGCCACGACGTGTCCTTCCCTGATTCGTCATGGCACCTATCACGTGACCCTTTTCCGGAAGAAAACAAACGACATCAGCCTTGACTACCGGCGGTTAATTCAACATTAATAATGAATCACAACACTTCCTTTCAGTAACAGTTCCACCTGGTCGTCGGTCTTACTTTTCTCCATGGCTGTTCTTCCTTCGTAGTATTTCCTGCAACTAATCAACCAACGCAGAGCAGACAATCTGCTTCCTGTTTACACCGGTCATGGTCATGTGATATGCGTTTTCAGGCGTGTAGCATGGACGGAGATTATTTCTGAAACGGTGATAAAACGCTCGTGTGTGTGCGGAGATCGTCCATTTTAAAACAAAAACGTAGTAGTGTGGATTTAGCCTAAAAAAGAAGGGATTTCCCTTCCTGTAAGTCTAAAGTTGTCTTATTTAAATGTGGTTAACTAGCCTCTGGTCAGCTCACGTTTAAGAATAACCTCGCGCCTCATAGCAGACAGACCCAGTCAGAGACCAGCTGGCGAACAGGCAGATATTTCCCTCAGGAGCTGGTGGAGACCAAAACCAGAGCTAGCAGAGAGGGAAGACTGGACTTAAGCAGCTGTTGGCTAATAAGCTCAACTTATGAACATAAGGTGATGATATGTGATGCTTCTGCTGCCCCCAAGTGGCCAGAAAAATCAGCTGTTGCAGATTTAAAATAAAGTTTATGTAACAAACTGATTAACTATTCAAAAAAACCTCAAAAGCTTTAGTTTAATGAAACTTTATTAGGCCTGCATTGCGATGTCTTCACAATGACTTCTGGCCAGATTTCCACTAGATTCAGTGTAAATATTCCTGGTCTCCAGTGAATGAAACCTATTTAATTTTGTTGACCTCCTGACCTTTTCTTTAGCTGCAGATTTTAATGACCCCGTTAGCTTTCCTCTACAGTAGCTGAATCCTCAGTGTGCCGTTTGAATGTGGACTTTATCATTTTGCATTCATTCTTGTTATTTTAAGCTTTTAACACACAAACAAACGGCGCTTTTGATATCAAATATACCACTCGCTCACGCTCATGTAACCTGGAAGCATGAGCGGCTCAGTGGTGTTTTTCTTCATGTAGAACAAGCCTAATCACCCACACACACACACGCACACACACACACACACACACGCACACACACACACGCAGAGAGCGCTCATCTTGCCAGAGAAAAAGAGGAGAGGAAAGATTTCCTTTCTTCTGATAACTATGTCATCTTATCTTACCCTGTACCCCCCCGACACACGCACACACGCACACACACACACACACACACACACACACACACTGTAGCTCATTTTACCTGCCTTACTATAAAATGTACCCCCCCACACACCAGCATGAACACGTCACATGTCTACACCTCTAAACACATCAATCAATCCATCTGNAAAGTGAGTCATTTCAAACTGATGTTGATGTGTTTGTTAGATAGCAATTTAGCTGCGACCCCTGTGTGTGTGTGTGTGTGTGTGTGTTGACCATCAGATAAGGGTACTTTCTCTTCTCTAGTTACTGCCTCCTGTCACACACACACACACACACACACACACACTGTAGCTCATTTTACCTGCCTTACTATAAAATGTACCCCCCCACACACCAGCATGAACACGTCACATGTCTACACCTCTAAACACATCAATCAATCCATCTGTGTGTGTGTGTGTGTGTGTGTGTGTGTGTGACAGGAGGCAGTAACTAGAGAAGAGAAAGTACCCTTATCTGATGGTCAACACACACACACACACACACACAGGGGTCGCAGCTAAATTGCTATCTAACAAACACATCAACATCAGTTTGAAATGACTCACTTTCTGTCTCCTTGCAGGGTAATAATGAAGTTAAGAGGGAGAAACAGAATAACTGTCTGAGGATGAAAGAAAGTATTTAACCATTTCAGTTATTAGAGAAACAGATAATGGACTCTGTACACTAGCCGTAGTGTGTGGTGTAATGCAGTCATCAGGCCGGGGTGCTCTTAGTTCCTTGTGTTCCCGGTAAAATCCCTTAATGTAACGTTACAGACGAGCCGCCGACAGAGAAAAACAGGCAGGCGAGAACGGGAACAGGTGACCCCTGGGTAATGCAGTTTATTTAGGGCCAATATGAATCGCCCAGAGAACCTGACATGTGGGATGGAAAAGAGTAAGAAAAAGTCCCGGTGCACCAAAGAGTAAAATATGGCCCACTTCGATCTCAGTGTGGAGCTGCGAGCAGAGCCTTCTTAGTGACGCTTCTGTCTAAATAAAGAGAATAACTACAAAGTAATATGTGGACAAATGACAAAAAGTCCCTGTACTGTCATATAGGCTGGAGTGATACCCCAGGGGGCGCCACTGAGCTCTGCCTGGTTCTCTAAGACCTGGTTCATATGTGGCGTTTTAGAAATTTGCTCCCCATTCGCTTCCTGTCACAGATCGACGTCTCGTTCAGTGCGATTGATCTTTGACCTGTGAAATACCGAGACGTCCTGCCACTTTTAAAGAAGGTGTGATTCAGCTGTCATTCAGGAAGTATCGATCCTTTATGAACAGACCAGGTGGGGTGCACATGCAGCCTATTAGTCAGTTTAAACTTCCAGCCCTGTACAGAATGTGTCACACCTGACATGTAATGCTGAATTACAGTTGGTACTCACACTTACATCATCCTCAAGAAGCTGACAGCTCATTTGGCTTAAAATATCAACCTCCAGCAGCCCCGTGTGGATTCTCTTTCTAAAAATATTATATTTTCATTTTGTAATGTGTTGAACGGAGGTCGTATGCCGGGACTTTGACAGGTCAAACACCAAATGTTACATGATTTAAAAAGTGCTGCGCAGCCACTTTCAGCTCCGATATGGAACAACATGTAACATATGGCTGAAGGAAGGAAGGACAGAATTAAAAACCAAGAAGAAGAAAAGTCTTCATTTAGTTCCTTACTTTCCTCTTCTTCTAGTTCTTTTTTGTTATTATAAAGAGTCTTGTGTGTGTGTGTGTGTGTGTGTGTGTGTGCGCGCGCATGCACGTGCAGCAATAATAGAGTCTCATTCATCTATTTAGCTTAATGGTCTCATGGATATTTAATAATGAGCTTGATAGGCCAGACGGCTTACACACACACACACACACCTCTTATTCTTCTCTTGTCAGTGGCAGGAATTGTATCTCCCCCTGCAGAGGGATGTGCTGACCTGACTGAATGAATATGCCCAAACACGTGTGTGTGTGTGTGTGTGTCATGATGACCAAACCTTTCCAATTCAGGTGATTTATCCCTTTAGAAATGGCATCGCTGTGCACAGCTCAGCCTGTGTGTGTGTGTGTGTGTGTGTGTGTGTGTGAGGGAGTGTGTATGATTCTGTTTTTGTTGTGAGATGTCAAGTGTCACACCTCGTAATTGTCACGGGACATGTTCAGGAGCAGCAGGAGAAGGACCCAAATGCAGACACACACGGAGACGGAAGCCGTTCAAAGATTTATTACTCCTTACTTATAGTGCAGGCAAGCAAACAGGTAAGTCCAAACTCAGGAACACGCAAAAGCGTAAGAAATACGTCCAAATGCAGAAACACGGAACACAGAACACATCTAACGCAGTACAATGACCCGGCAGAGAACAAAGCAAAAGGACAGGTGTACATAGGAAAAGGCTAACGAGGGAATCGGGGGCAGGTGAGTAAACGGGGAACAGGTGAAGACAGTCGAGGATAACGACACGAGAGCAGGAACACACAGGAAACAAGAGGCAAGATTACAAAATAAAACGGGAAACTAAACAAAGAGTCCAGACCCTGACGGTAATGTGTCGAGGGGAAGGAGGAAAGAAGGGAAGGACACGAAGGATACATGGATAAGAGGAAGGAAGCAAGGAGGGAAATAAAGAAAGGAAGGAAGGAGGAACAATGTCAGGGAAGTGCACAAATGAGGAAAAAAAAGAGTGTGGAAGGAAGAACACAGAAGAAGATGAAGAAGGGAAGGAAACAGAGAACATAAGAAAGAATAAAGGAAGGAGGGAAGGAAGAAAAAGAAGGAACGAATGAAGTAAGGAAGGAAGAAAGCAATGAAGAGAGGTAAAGAGGAAGGAAGGAGGGAAGGAAGGAAAACATGGCAGGACAGAAGAGAAGGAGAAATGAAAGATAAAACAAAAGAAAGAATAGAACTAAGGAGGAAAGGGAGGGATGAAGGAAACAACGAAGGAAGGAAAAGATATTTTGTGTCATCAGTAACATCAGTCAGTTTCCTTCGTCATGGAAACTGTCACCAGGGAGGATGTGAGACCTTGTTGCCGTGACAGTGAACCTCATGATGTTACACTAATACCCAGAAGGCACTGGGGCAGGGGGAAGGACCAACTACCTATCGCACACACACGCACATACAAACACACACACACACAAATGACATCCGTCTTCACATGTGACTGTAAATAGTTGTTTTTAATGTTTATTAAAAACATAAGTTTGGTTCAGTGCTGCGCACACGCCACTGCTAATGACGTGTGCTGTGAGGTCACAATTACTAAGCTACTGATGTCATAGTGTGTGTGTGTGTGTGTGTGTGTCTGACTGTTTGGCTAAATGTGATAAGCATCCATGTTTTCACTGGCAGATGAAGAGAGAGGTGGGGAATTACCTCTTATCTCACGTACACACACACGGGTATTTCACTGTGTGTGTGTGTGTGTGTGTGTGTGTGTGTGTGTTCCTGCAGGCAGCAGCTGAGTCAGTGTGTAACATTATGACTTTATATGAGACACACGACCGATGCACATTTAAAAACCCAAAACACGTGAACTCTGTTAAAATCAGCTGTTTTCACTCAGGAGTTTGGTGCGTCTTTCTTTTCTCACAGCTGGCCAAATGTAGAGCCTGAAACGTCTCGTCCAGATGTTTCCAGCAGCTCTAGTAGAGCCGCTGATTGTCAACCGACATTTCATTCAATAGTTCATGTAGTTTATTTGGTTTTATATACATTTATGTCTATGGGTATGATTTAGGGGTTCCTTTGTTCCTCTGCTTTTATTCTGAAAGTGTTTCCTCTTTAAAGTCAAATTCCGGCTGTATCCCGCAGAACACCTCGTGCACGTGTGTGTGTGTGCATGTGTGTGTGTGTGCATGTGTGTGTGTGTGCATGTGTGTGCAGCTGCACAGACTGAAGCAGATGAGCCGATGTTTGCCGTTCCTCTTCATGACAAACGAGCGGCTGAATGTGTTTCCCTGAGCCAGCACTTCATCGGCAGCACACCTGCCACCAGACCTCCTCTACGCCTACTTTCCTTTTATCTCACACTTTCATTATATATATTCACCAACTTTAATCATCAAGACTTTTTATCTCCAAAGCTGTTCAGAAACGACAAATCAGCATTTTGAATAGTCAAACCATACCGACTTGATTAATTGCATAAATTCAGGGTTTGATAAATGGTGGATGGATCGTTCTTAATTGGAAGAAACATCTGGATGGAGACGGAAATCTTTCAAGCTGCTTTTTGGTCAACGTGAGGAAAAACCACACAGGCAAAGAGGAAGTTGGCAGTAAAATGTTCAAACATGTAAATTTACTTAGTACAGCAACTCAATTACATTATTTAACTTAAACACAAACATATTGTACACAAGGCAGACGCAAAGTAAGTAAAATACACCAAAGAACATTAAAAGACTAATTAAAATGTAAAAAGTCTGTTTTTAACCTCAATTATTTCTGTTATAACTTTCATTTTATTTTGAAAAACATGCTGCACCTCACATCACAGTGGTGCCAGTTTAAAAATTTAGCTTTTTCCATATTTTCCAATAAGCTAAACAACACAAGTAGAAGCGTTCAGTTTGTTTTAATGAATTCATTTTGGTCCGTTGCCAGGAAAGAAATAGTTGCTTATAAATCCCCTTTTTGTTTCGTTGTGGCGCCGTGTGGAGATTTAATAATTATCTAATTCAGAGAGCTCACACAGCGAGGTGCAGACCCTCAGAGCTGCAACCAAGGCAAATCCACTGAAATAAACACCTGTTCTCCCATTTAACTATGTTTATTTTCCAAAAAGTTTTTGGCTTCATTCCTTCATGAGCAACTAAATACCTTAGAAGCTAACTCGGGGGGGAAAAAAACCCTCAGGTCCAGGTACATAAACTGTTTTTACAAGCATCAAACTCCTTAAACAGTTTCCTGTGACTGTGGATATATATATATATACATATATATATGTGTATATACTGCACAAATGAAGGCAAACAAACACCGATACAGTTTTCATTGTGCACATTTTGGCACAAAAGCAGCTCGTGTTGTTGCTCGTTCACACACAAAACAGGATATAAAACATTACAGCAACTCAACAAACACCTCTTTACTTCCCTGTCATTCTCTCTCTCTCTCTCGTTCTTCTTCTCTCACGCTGCAAGCCATTTTCCCAGAGGGCTTTGCTCATGGGGGTTTGTTGTGATGAGGAGGAGTGTGTGTGTGTGTGCATGTGTTTCCAGGACTGCAGCTGCTTCCTGGACTCTCCTGCGTTGAACCTTATTCTGATACAGAGCTGCATGTTCCTCATGTTCCTGAATGGTTCTCATGTTCTGAGCTGTAACCAGTCCAGCAGTCATTTGTAAATGCAACCTGAGCAACATGAACGATTGCTTTTCTCTTAATATCCATCACATACAAACTCCTCCGGCGAGGCTCCGCCCTCAGGCTACCTCCCAGCTCGCTCCATCAGCTTTTTTTATTCTATGACCCCATTTCCACCATCAGCTTCACCTACTTATTTTGCATTATGCAATTTTTATAAAATGCAGGTAGATTCAAGAAAACAAGAACGCTGATTAATTTCACATCCAGGTACGAATGGCAGGTTAACGCCAGGTGAGAGACTGATGATGCTCCATGTTTTCACAGCTGCCGCTTTTGTCACATACTTACTAATAAATAACTTTTTAAACAGAAACTAACTAGCTGAACCTCTCGCAGACAGTGAAATAAATGAAATAAAACAAAAATAGAGACAGTGATGGGGAGAAAAATATTACATGAAAATAGAAAATAAACTAAATTGGTCTCAATTCAAATCAACAAAATAATATAGAAAGTAAATTCTGTCTCTCGTCTGTGAAGTCGACCAGTGGCTCAGCTGTGTTTTGCCTTTCTCGTTTCACAGAGAGTGTGTGTGTGTGTGTGTGTGTGTGTGTGTGTGTGTGTGTGAGTGTGTGTGTGTGTGTGTGTGAGTGGAGGTGGGAGGGTGGAGGGTTGGCCCACTTCCCCGGGCTAATTGGTACGATCCGCTTAACGAGTTAAACGACGTGAATTGGGGGGGTGTCAGGTGGTCCGCTGCTCTGGAAACTGACACACACACACACACACACACACACAGATGGCACACACACTTGCTGCTGTGATTTTAGAGGGGTTTCCCACCCAGAACAGCAGGATCTTTATTCTAATTAGATTGTCCTGCTTGAACCAACCAGGCACCAGTCAACTTCCCAGAAGTTTAAATTAGTGTCACTCTGCTTGAGCCTGCTGGTTATTTATCTTCATCCTTTTGTAGAATAAGTCAAAGTTTAAAAACAAAAAGGTTTAATTTGTTAATTTTCATGTATAAGCAGGTTAAATGAGTGAACTGATGAGCGGATGAAGGCAGTCCTCGATCGTCAGCTCTGTCAGTGATGTGTTATTGGAAAGCAGCAAGGTCATTGGTCGAGCTGTGCGGGCATGTTGCCATGTTAACCAATCGCCAATCAACAGCATTGATCTGTTGGTGTTTGGGTCGGACCCGCAGCCAATCAGACGCGAGCATTTTGGGACGGTGAAACCGGGCATGTGACAGCCCGACACCGATCTGCAGCACAAACCACACACACACACACACACACACACACACACACACACACAGAAATAGACATTAACTCACACTTCTTTTTTTCTCTCTTTCACACGTACACACACTCACACTTTCTTAATGTGATGCGTGCGGTAAACACACACACACACACACACTGTCTAATGTTTGTATTGATTACCCTCCCGCTCATGTACACACACTAAACACATGTTAGTGGTATAAAAGCTTTAAACTGTATTTAAGTAGAAGTTATTTTGCTTGACAGTGTCACCGTTACTATAAAATCTTATTCTGAATGTATCAAAAGTAAAAGTAAGTTTGGAATCATCTAAAAAAATTAATATTTTATTCATCTATTTTATTTATTTCAGTATATTTTATTTAAAACACGTTAAACATATAAAACTTTACACTTTTCAAGATTAAACTTAAAGAAAGCGGTTTCAGTAAAGTAATAAAATCGAAAATAAAACGGAAAAATGTAGAGCAGTTACACAATAATCATGTGGAGACCTTTTAGTTTACTTTGTGCTGTGGAGCGACCAAATGTTTCTCTCTGCAGATATCAAACACGTGAGCGTGTGCGTGTGTGTGTGTGTGTGTGTGACCTGATCAACACACATTTAACTGTCTGTAAATCAATACAACAGAATGTCACAAATACTTTTAGACGTTTAGGAAGCTTTTTGAAAGCGAAAATGATCAGATCTGTCAAGTTAAAAATCTGCAGGTCTGCTGGCTGTAATCAGAGGACAGACACAGGAAGCTGGCACCTGATATCACCTGACCTCACACACACACGCACACACACACACACACACACACACACACACACACACACACACACTCAGCTGTGGTTAAAGAGAAGCCAATCTGGCTGAGAGCAGCACTCCGACTCTGTGATCAGTTACCAAGAGTCTCAGGCGTTATTCAGCACACACTGAATAATCAACCTGCACTGGAAACTATGATACCACAGCGTGTGTGTGTGTGTGTGTGTGTGTGTGTGTGTGTGTTAATTAAAGGATAGAGAACAAGAGGGAAAGAGAGCAGGAAGAAACATCTGGAAGAAGGTGAGGATGAGCGGTGTCTGCTCCCTGGTCGCTGCACAGGAGAGGCGTGTACGTGGCTTAAACACTCGGAGCTCCACGCTCAGGCTCGTCCCCGGTGATCGAGGCTCAAGTGTTCGTCACAACCGCAGGCTGAAAGAGTCGGACAGAACCAACAGCATGCTGGTGATTTAGCTGCTTTTAGCCACGCTAGCGGCTCCAAGTGTTGGCTGGTCGGTCCGCCAACTGTTTGATGGCTTGCCATGAAATTTGGTTCAGATATTCAAAACCTCAATATGTCAACGTGGACCACGTGGACCGGCACAGACGTTTGTGCATTCACGCCTCCCAGACAATGTTCACTAATGACCTTGGTGACCCTGACTTTCCCCCCTGACTCCGGCAACACCAGCAGGGTGACATTTTTTGTTTTTTAGTGCAATAAAATAAAAATAAAAATACTATTATTGGATGGATTACCATTAAATTTGGTTCACACATTCATGTTCCCCTCAGGAGGAACTGTAATAACTTTGGTGATCCTCTGACTTTTTATCTAGCGCCACCGTCAGGTCAAAATGTCAGTTTGTCAATGTACTTTGGTTTATGACCAAATACCTGCAGTGCACTTTGTGTTTAGTGCTAGTTAGCAAATGTTAGCATGCTAACACGCTAACCTAAGATGGTGAGCATGGTAAACATGAATTCTTCAAAATGTCAACATGCTAGCATTGTCATTGTGATCCTGTTAGCATGCTGATGTTAGCATGTGGCTAAGGACAGCCTCACAGAGCTTGTCCCCCCCCCTAAAGTCCACTGGATGCGGCTGAGTTGCTCCCTGAGACAATCCGCTGCCAGTGTTCACCGTAAGCTGACGTGTTTCTGTAGATAACGATGTAAGTGCAGGTGTAACCCATGTGTTACCGCGTTCCCAACTCTCACACTGAAGTTTTTAACTCCTGAAGGTAAGACTGACGGCTTCTGTCTCTCTCTCTGTGTCTCCAGCTGTTGAACCTCTTCCTGGCTCTGCTCCTCAGCAGTTTCAGCTCTGACAACCTGTCGGCTCCGGACGACGACGGGGAGATGAACAACCTGCATATCGCCATCCACAGGATCACCAGGGGCCTGGCCTGGTGCCGCAGACAGGTACCTGTATGTTTGTCTGTCAGCTGTACCGACTGTGAGACAGTCGGTACAGCTGTCTGTAAACCTGTCTGTCTTTTCTCTTCTGTTCTCTGTGCACGTGTGATGCAGGTGGTGGATTTCTTCAACGGGAACCTGAAGCGTCGTCGTCAGAAGCGAAAGGAGGCCAAAGCCATGATGAAGCTCAAACGCCTGAGTACCATCCACACAGAGGCCAACGGAGCCGTCATAGGTAACACACACACACACACACACACACACACACACACACTCTCACACACACCATTCACACTTCTCTCGCCTCATCTGTCTAGTTTCCAGACTTCAGTATCCTGCTTCATGCTGCTGTTAGCTAACAGTTGGGGGCATTCAGGGACGCTGGGACATCTGAGATTTGGGTCACATGGCAAAAAAAAAAAAGATTGTTTTTATCTAACTCTCAGCTAGAAAGTGAATAGGCGTATTTCCCAGAATGTCAAACGTTTGCTTTAAGTCTGCAATAAGACTGAAGTCATTCACTTAACAACTTTAGCATTGTTCAGTCCATTAGGATGTAAAGTTAACGACTGTTTTAAGCTGCATCCAATATTAAATAATCAGCTAGCTACACGTGATCGATTGTGTCCAGGATTGTTTGGCTGCCTCACAAACAAATCAATCTGTTTCTGCTTTCACACATTTCTGTTGTCTGAGCATCCGTGAACGCACCAACCAGGAGACGTGTTTAAAGATGAGTTTCGACACAAAAACAGTAACGTAACTCTAAACGTTCATTCATTCATCTTTACTTTTATCTGTCTGCCTGTCTGTCTGTCTGTCTCCGTCCCAGGCCGTCACGTAGAGAAGTACGTGGTGCCGGAGGACGACAGCTACATGACCAACCCCAACCTGACCATCAGCGTCCCCATCGCCCCCGGGGAGTCGGACGTGGAGTTCCCAGAGGAGGAGGAGGATGAGGAGGAGGAGGGCGAGGAGGCGCAGAGCGAGGGCTCCGAGCAGGAGGAGGAGGAGGAGGAGGAGGAGGAGAGGGAGGAGGTAGGGAGGAGATCTGACTGTCTGCTGATCTGAGCGCACACACACACACACACACACACACATGCACCTGTGTGTTACATAAACAGGCTCAGGTGTGTGTGTGTTGTTCCCCCCGAGGTGACCATCTAACGACCGCCTGTCTGTCAGCTGGTCTGTGTGTGTGTGTGTGTGTGTGTGTGTGTGTGTGTGTGTGTGTGGACCTTGAGTTTAGGTCAGGTCGTTAACCCTTACATCTAAAGCTGAGAAATGAGCAGTGATGTTTTCAAGGTTAGGAAAGTGCTCATGGAAACCAACAATATTTTAATTAGTGAAATTAAACGATCCCGTCTGTGGAGTGTGGTTTAGTTACCTTGAAAGTGCTTGAATTTTACTCTTAAAAAGCTGTACGAACCCTGTATATATGAACATGGAGGAATTAAATATTTAAATAAAATATGAACAATGATGGAACATAAGGAAGAACCTTTAAAGTAACTAAGAACATTTAAAGTTCTGCACTTGAGTATAATCTTGACACACTTGTACTTTACTTGAGTATTTCCATTTAAGGCTACTTTTCCTCCGCTACATTTATCTGACAGCTGGAGTTACTCTGCAGAGTATTGATAAGGACGTAGGTTTAGCTCATCAAGTACAAATTGCAGATATTGTAGTTTCTTCCTTCCGTGCAGCTGCTGGATTCAATGAATTTCTATGAAAATCGACTTGAAACGTAACGCAGATCGATAATTCATCACTTCTTCAGTTGTATTGATTCATTATTATATTCAAAAACAGTTTAAACAAAATGGACAGCTAACACTGCGGGAAAACAATTCTTTTCATTATCGATTGATCTGCCAATTCATTTATTCATTTTGAACAAAAGTTACATTATTGTCACGCGGTGCTGCGGCTGTGAGCAGGGACTGATGTGGAAGCTCTTCTTCTCCTTCTTCTCATGCTGTCCGTGTGAGCTTCCACTAGTTTTGTCTTCATGGTTTTTCCAATGAATATGAAGTCTCAGATGTCTGAGCTTCTTTGAACGCACCACAGAGGAGACGCTCGTCACAAGAAGCCAAAAACATCATAACGTGGAAATTAAATGATTAGATATTATTCATCAGGTTAACACGTTCTGAATATCGTAGCCCGTGTAAACAGACTGCCTCGCTCGCTCGCTCTCTCTCTCTTTATATAAACAGTATCACACACACACACACACACA
>LKNJ01001500.1:2952-48149 GCA_002120245.1 Maccullochella peelii
CCTTTTTTTTTTTTTTTTTTTGGGCCATCTTTTGTTAATCTGGGTTTCTGTGGAAGATTTAAAATGCCTAAAATGAAAACAAATCAAACAAAGAAATACAATGTAATACATTATGCATTATGTACGCATTTACTGTGCCATAATTAAATGAAAAACATAAGTTCAAAGGACAGTTATTTAGCTTTTTGTCTTTAATAACTGAATAAATTGTTTTCCATTGTGACATGAATTTTCCATTTCACATTAAACTCAAATTACTGCCCATGGCTATGCCCCTAAGCTGTTAGTGGGCAGTTGATCTAAAGATTTGTCTTTTTTAACATGTTTTTTTAATTTAATTATGACACTAAATGCATATATGAAAAGGAAATACATAGAACATGTATTTCATTTTTTTCTTTGATTTGTTTTTATTTAGGCATTTTAAATCTTCCATGGTGTTCTGCTAAGTTATACGTATTGCACGTAAGATAAAGGACAGCTCTTATATTACAACTGGCAGGGATAGTCACTGCTAGGAATAGATATGCCTCTATGCAGGTGAGATATAGTTGCATTGACCGCATGCAGCACATCGACAACAAGGAGAGCAATCTGAGATGTAAATGGATAAAGGCAGATTTAATGGTTTGGTTGTTTTTTTTGGCCTGTCAAATACCATAAACAGTTTTGCCCTGTATAACATTAGCCCCTAAACACAGCGTTTTATGTTTGGTCTTCATGTAATAATTGCATACAGGTTTTCACTGTCTTCTGTCTTTTTGGAAACTCATAATTATTCCTTTCTACAGACAAGGACAAATGAAGTTCAGTGTGTCGAGGACATCTTGAGGGTAAGTCCTACTATTTCAATTCTCGTTCAGTCTTTTCCCACCATAATAATGTAATTATGGCAAGGGCTTATTTACCTCTCACATTTGAGTTCAAAACATCTACACCACTTGTTTACACAAATATATCATCATATTCTGACTCACATAAACGTAGCCGAACCAAGTGAACACAAATAAAATACAATATATTTGTATATATCCTGGATCCCCATATCACAGTGTATCTCTTAAAAATCTGTTTAACCCTTTGAACTCTGCAATAGAAATGGTCCGCAGTGCCTACATTGGTATTTTTTCTTATTGTGATGTCATTTCGTGGAGTACCTTCAAATGCTTCATATCCCTAAAATCTGTACAACCTAACCTAAAAGATGATGTAAATCAATAAACCATAATAATTGATAAAATTATTAAAACTGTCATATATTAAAACCGCGCCACCCATGGCCACCTTGCATAGTCACCACGTTTTGCACTGCACATAACGCAACTTAATGACATCATCAACACACGACGCCAGCGTACGTGATGACATGAAAGACAGAAGTCTTAGCTTTCAGATGCAAAATAATGAATGCTCTAGCTATTATGGTTTTTATTTTAAATCAATTTAAACAGGGTTATGCAAACAATCCCCTCCCACGACCAGTTCGGGGCTGCCCACGGGAGGTCCTTTTACAGAGGGTTAAATACAATGTACATGCAAATTTTACTTGTGCATAAATGATTAATTTTACACAAAATATTATGAATCTGATACTAAATTACCTTTAAAATGTTAATTCTTATAAATGTCTAAACAAAACAAACACTGAAATTCAGTTTAGTAGCCATACATAAAACAATAACTATATATAGCACTTATTGATATAAATAGGAATGGATATTAAGGTAGGTACAGTGATATTCATTCAGTCATGATGAGATGCTTAAACTGTAACAAAACTTGACTGTGCTCACGTTGCATTTTAAGTCGTAAAAGAGCAAACATCCATGTTTCTAGTTGCTCAACAACCCTGTGGACTTGAGCAACTGCTGATAAACTTTTCTTTAGCTTTCTTACAACAGTCTTCTGCTCTGGATCTGCGGTATATTCTTTATCACTGCGTTTCTGTGTGTTTTCAGTTGTTTACTCACCTCACAGCTCCACTGAGTTTCCAAAGATCAGCATGTGTGCCACTGACCTGTGCTGAGGAAAGAATGAAAAAGTTAAATGTTCAGTAATCTGAGATTTCAAAATAAGATTTTTATTCCTCAATTATTTCCTGAATCATCCCAAGGAAATAGTTGAGGAATTAAATGTTATTGGATCTCTGGTTGCGACCTGCATGTTTCTTTGAATGATTCTCCTTTTTGAGCACTTTTATCCACAAGATGTTTTCATCCATGGGATTAACAACACTGGTACTGTTTTTTGCACAATTCTCAGTAAACCCTTGAAATATTTGCTTATAAAACACGACAGTTGTTTTGGAGATGCTAGAACCAGTTTGGCTAGTGCCAAGTATCATGCCACGCTCAAACTTACTAAGGTCAGTCGTTTTGTCCATTTGGCTTGTTGTTTAAATTGATTGGTATTTGTTTTTTTAATGACAACAAACAATTTATCACATCATATGAAATGGTGAAATTTTCTGCCATGTCACCCAGAACTATGCAACAGAAGTCCAGATTCTTCCACATTTTTTTTCTGCTCTTCAGTAGTCTATCTTGCTTGTTGCTGTGACAGTAGTGGAACCCAGCATGATCCTTTGCTGCTGTTTCTACTGTGTTGAACAGTGACTGAACTTCTGCTGCTGTTTGCATGCTTTTATTTTGAGTTGAAGACACATGAGTTGGTGTTTAGAGGAAGCGAGTCGTGTCTGTGTCAGGTGCACCAGACAAAGTGGCCATAGAATGTATGTGTGTATGTATATTGCATAGTTTTAAGAATTATAAAGGGTAATATATGCTTTGCATTTGCACAGTGAGATGAGATACCATTATGCATTTATTCTAATTTTATTTTAAGGTTACATAAATGTTTGTACATTCCATGAATTGTTGCTGATTTTGTTGTTCTATGGTGATCCTAAAAGAACAATTGTTTTTGTTGGCAATATTTTTCTTTACACTAAAGTTATAAGAGAGTTATTCTTTCTCATAGCATCAAAGGCAATACATTTTTATTTAAATTTAAAATGGGCTCCTAACACATCACACTCCTTTCATTCCGCTCCACAGGAAATGACCCACTCATGGCCCCCTCTCCTGACAGCTATACAGACACCTAGCACAGGCGAACCCTCCAGGTCCCCGTTCCCAGCCAAGGTAAGCTTAATAAAGGCTTTGAATGATTGAAATCTCTTGATTTTTATGTTCACTTGCGCTGCCCATGTGTACATAGGAGGAAGGTTGCAGTAATCCTGCGCCCTCTGTTGTGTTACCTTCTCAGATGAAGCCCACTGTAAGAGAGGACAGAGGAGGACAAAATGTATTCCAATGTTTAACTGAAGCTAGTCAAAGTTAGCCAAATCAAATGGGTATTTTTAAAAGTCGTAGCCTCTTTAGTGCAAAACTCCCTCTCTGATGTTGCCAAATTTAAGGTTAATTTCTGTGATGTTCAATGAGCTTTCCTCTCGTGTCATGAGATGGATTTTAATGGTACATGGAGGGTGTTGACCCCTTGATCCTTATTTGAAACAATTTTCCTTCACAGTCAAGTTTTCTAATTTGCACACAGGATATCTCAGAGATTACCAGACATGAGGACCCTCATGTTCAGAAGGGATAAACCCTTTTTATTTTAATGACCCCATGGCCTTTTGTCTCTCACCACTCTCTGGTCCAATGTTTCATTACCTCACTGCTCTAAGATGAGCAAAATTATCAGGTTATAACGCGTTAACTGATAATACCTTTAGTCTTGTTAATTATAGATTGATGTGCATATACAGTACTACACAAGTGTAATAAAAATTTAGTGTAAATGTAGATGGAAATGTGCAAATCTAATATCGAGACACATGTATGACCCAGATTAAAGCTTGCTTGTTTTTCTCTCCTCTGTCTTCACAGGAAGCCCAGCGTGTCTCTTCACGTCCAGGGCAAAGTGAGTAATGAAGCAGAGTACAGTTCAACAGCACAAGGATGAACATGATAATAAAGAATAGTGTGGCAGACGTGATGTTACTGTATCATGGAAAAGAAACACTGAATGCAAACCAGGGTTAGTCTGTTATGTCTGTAATTGTAGTAGACGGATTGATCTGTCATCCTGAAGCATCTACTATACAGCCTGTAGATACAATTGGCAGTTTGATTCATCATTAGTGAAGGCTGGTGTGACATGAATATCCTTTTCTTTTCTCTCTCACCACTCTGATAGCCTGTCCTATATTTTTTTCTTTTTCTTCAAAGCAATGTTTCTATGGCAACTTGTACAACCACTGTGCCCTATTCTGTGAACTGGCCACAAAATACCAGAGGAGAGAAACAACCCTACAATTTTGTCTTAGTAACTGTATTTAGTTTCCGCTAAGAGAAGGCAACAGTCATGTAGAAGAGAGGAGGGGTGATCTATCACTGGTCTCAGGTCTTCTCTTTTACTAATGTAAAATATTACTTATGTCTTTTACTCTCGTTCATTTCCAGTCACTTTAGTTTTTTTGTTTCACCAATAACTGGTTTTCATCCATCACTTACTATGTCTTTTTCTGCTTATTCCTTTCTCTCTCGTGATATCTTATTTATCCATTGACTTTTAAGTGCTTCTGGTATTGGAAGCTCAGTCAGCACTTCTGTTATTAGTCGCCCGGCTGTTGAACTACCTGCCAGAAAATAAGTTCACAAGGGGGTGCAGTATTTTACCAACATGAACAGTAAATACAAACTCTTTATTAAATTATTGGCCATCATAAGTGCACATTACTGTAACAATTGTTCCATGAGAAAGAATTTAGAGTCGGTGAGATATTAAACTTTCATACCCAAAGCAAATTCATTTCATATTTAGTGGTACTGTCTACCTGACCAGTTATTATCTCACCAATGATTATATAATATGTTTTGTGGCTGCAAGACAATAAAAGTGTGTCCTCTGTGTGTTCTATTTAAAATTACATTTAGCAAGAAAAGCAGCTTTTGTGCAATAATGTGGAAATCAGGAAGGTCTGGAGTTTGGGAAATGCTAACAAAACATTTTAGGAACAGGTTGCTGTGTTGATCAAAGATGAGTCTGATCTTCTTGACATGAATGGTGTGTGTCCTGATTTCTTCAGGACTTTAGTAACGGTCGTGTAGCAACCGTCGTGTATTATATTTGTTCCTGGAGATGTAGCTGTACATCATCTATATTTGTTTCCTTTTTACAACACTGATACGTTATATTTCATGTCGAAATAGATTGTTAGTATCAGTTGTAGTAAAGCACGTGCTTCGTATAACGTTGAATCTATTAGGAAGCAAACAGCCCTTGAGATGTCTTAAGGTTAGGACTTTCTAGTATAAGTTCTAATCTGTGAAGTGATCTGTAGTCAGTGCTGCGGTGCATGGGAGTGTGTGTTTTTTACAACGACTAATGTTTGTTTCCTTGTCGTTGAACTATGAATCATCTCCTGCAGATCCATCCCAGCTCATCCAGCAGAGCTCTTCATCGTAAGTGAATTTTTAAAATTTTTTGTGCTATAATTTAAAAATATGATAATATATTTGAAAGAGAATCATTGATTTCATGCAGTTTAATCAAAACAATGTCTTAACCTGACAAATTGGCTTTATCAGGGTTTCTGAAAGTGACATGACGAAGCTTCCAGCCAGCCAGTCAGTTGGTTACAGTATACCCATCAGTTAACAGAAAATAGGATTACAAATATTTTCATTAGGGCTGCAACTAACAATTGTTTTCATTATCAATTAATCTGCAGATTATTTTCTCAATAAATCGTTTTGTGTATAAAATGTAAGAAAATAGTGAAAAATTATATTTATATATAAAAGATATTCATATTCCTATTATAAATGTCAAAAGAAAATGCCCACGTCTTAAAAGCTGGAAACGGCTTGAAAAATTACTAAAATGATTAATCAATTGCAAAAATAGTTGCAGCTAACAAATCAATTAATCAGCGATTCATTGTAGCTCTAATTTTTAGAAAAAACATTTGTAGAATTAACAAATTGCAAGTCAATAAACCAAATCAAAACATTTCTCCCATCGGTTTCTTCCTCACACATAATATAACAGCACAAGCCTGGGCATGTGGGCCACAATGTTTGTTATTTAATTATAACTGTAACACTACTATGTCATGTTATTGTGGTGTTTTGTGTGTGTGCTGTAGTTTATTTGAAGCAGCACATTCCAGAGGGGTAGAGTCCTCCAGCTCCAGCGACTCAGAGAGTAGCTCAAGATCAGAGTCGGACAGTGAAGGCACCACAGAGGAGCCACCTCAACCCCCAGTGAGCATCTCTGTTAAAACTGAGGTAATTTGCTGCTTGTCCTTTTATGTATATGTATACATATTGAATATAGTACACATAAACATGCATCTCTGAACTGTGTGCTCCTCATTCTTTAAAATCACATTGTGTCTTTTTATAGCCTGATGCTCCAGCAGTGACCCGTGGTGATTGGCAGTTGGGGAACTGGATCAGGTCCAGCCAGCAGAACTCCAGCACTGAAAGTCAAAGCGGTGCATGTGTCTCTGAGAGTCCTGGCCACAAACAGCCACCGCCAACTCAAAGCTCCAAGCACTCCAGTGTAGAAATGGTCGACCCCACCAGGGAGTCTAAAGCTCAGCTTTCTTCTAACCCGAAAGAGTTCACTGATAAGCTTGCAAAACCCCAGCAGCACAGTGAAAGCCCTCAGGACTACAACCAGCAAAGTAGCCAAAAACCCCCCTCTGCTGATTTGAACAGCTGTAGCAGTCCCAGGAAACTTTCATGCAATGCGCACTCCTCAAAACCAGCAAAGGCAGGTTGCCCAAATCCCCCTGAAGCAGCTCTCGCTGTGAAGTGTGAGGAAGTTGTAGCTACGCGAGACAAAGACCCCTGTTTCACAGACAGACCTAAGGTGAAGACGAAAACAGGACATGGCAAGAAAAGCAAGGACAGCAGTGACACTAAAAGAGACCGTAAGAGGACTTGTAAACACACGTCACTTGACAAGCGGAAGGCTGGATCAGAGCCTGAGCCTGAGGTCAAGTTAACCCTGTATGGTCATTGTCCATCGTGTGGTGTGCGATATCCTAACCCCTGCTCCTGTCCCACCCAAAGTCCTGCTCAGCCTGACCAGCTGTCTCCTCCCCCGCCAGTCAGAGTCAGTTGTATCAAACCAAAGTCGGAGACCATCTGCCAGAAGGGCACCAAGATTCCTCCCAAGACGACCCACAAGCACTCAGAAAAGACTGGGCATACAGCCAAGAATTCTCGGGACCCCCACAGGCCTCCTAGATCCCTGATGGTGAAGTTTGATCTAAGTCTGCTCTCAAGAATCCCCCGGACCTCCAGCAACCACCAGGAGATACCCAGCAATGCAAAGAGATCAGCACTGCACATAGAGCAAGATGGAGGGTGCAGAGATGCTTCCACAACACACAAAGTCACCAAAACCAGCAAAAAGAGTATACCTCAAAATGTGAGAAATATGAGGGTCTAGGGCTGGTGTAGTTAGCATGCATGTGCATAATGAATGAAAGTGTTTTTATTTTAATGTGTGATTGTTGTCTTCTAGGTTGAGGTAGACGATAAAACTATTCCCAGGAAGAAACCAAGGCTGGAAAACAAGACTACCTCTTCAACTCATGCTTCTGTCAAACTGGTGTAGGTCCCCTAAATCAGAGGCATCTCATACTTGTTTTACCAAAGATAACATTAACGTGCTTTTCATTGTGGGTGCGTGTGAGTCAGTTCAGTCAGATCACACAAGTGCTCTCATCTTGTCACTGACAGACGTTCCAACAATTCAACGGAGGACCGGGAGCGAAAGAAGGCCAAGCAAAATCCTGTTCCTCTGCAGCAGCAGCCTCTGACACCCAAAGACACTGCGAAAAACTCAAAGTTACACAAACGCAGTTCTGGGGAGACCCAGGGGTCCAGTAAGAAGACTGTAAAGAGCAAAGAGTCCTGCAAGCACAAGAAGAGCAGTGGAAAGCACACAGAGCAGCCACACTTTGAAAAGGTGACTGATATAAGCACCTAGCTTATGAATATTAAGCTTATTTTCCCTAGACAATCTTGTGCAAGTTTTCATACATTACATGAAAACGGAAACCAACCACCAAATTTTAACCAAATGTCTGTTCTGCAATCCTAGCAGAAGCCCCCAAAGAGCAGCCTCGCCATCCCATCATCATCACAGCCCACCAGCGAAGCTTTGACCAACAGGCCCTTGCTCAGATTTGAGGACAGGTAAAAATTCTTAATGCTGAGTTAAGTTGTTCTAAAATACAGTTTCCTATTTGTTATGTTCCCTAAAGGCCAGCCTAGCTGGATTTTCTCCTCAAAATGCATTTTTTTCCCCTCTATTTCCAGACTTGATCTGGTTGTCAGTTTTTCACAGAACAAAGACAGTTCTGAGGTCTTACCCACAGGCATTGGTTTTGGCAGTGAAATTAAGTTTGTTACTTGGTGCCACCTACATAATGGGAACTCACATGTTAGGCAGCTCCTGCTGTCCTCAAAAGCTACAGTAAGAGGTAAAAATGACTTTTAGAGTATGACAAAATGTGCGTCACACTAATCATTTTTGACCAATGTTCCACACTGAGGTGCTCGACAAATATGGCTCCAGGATTTTAGAAAGTGGGGGGACGAAGAGAGTGGTTTTTCGTAAAAGCTGAGGTTGTCATAGGTACAGCTTTGTTGAGAAATTCTTTTGATCTTTTTTAGTGAATGTAATTCATTGTTTGTTAAGTTTATTTTTCAATACCTGATTATCAAGACTGGAGAATGATTTTGCATACAGCTCCTCATGTTCTTGGAGCAAATTAAAGTCAAGATTTAAGTCACAGGGTTACACTGGGGCTAAAAAGTGTGTGGTCTCAAAAAATCAGGTCCTTTCAGTAATTTGATCACAACATTCTCATTGAGCGCCTTGGGAACAGAGTTGGCCTCTCTGGGAGAAATTTCTTTTTATTTTTTTATAAATCACTATGGGAGATCACGTGTCAAGGAAATATGAGTTACCTTTTGGTGTTCCTCAGGGAAGCTGCCTTGGTCCTCTGCTTTTTTCATTATACATGCTTCCTTTAGGCGATATTATCAGAGAACATAAGCTTAATTTCCACAGCTATGTGGATGACACACAACTGTATATTTCGTTGGACCCAAATGATGACCAATCCATTTGCCATTTAAACAACTGGTCTGGCTGCAGTAAATAAGTGGATGCAGAACAATTATCTTATATTAAATGGCCCACAAGCAAAAAGAGAGCTGGTCCTCACCAAACTTGGCAGATTGGCTTTGCAGGTTAAATCGGAAGTCACAAGCCTTGGTATTATCCTAGACTAAGACTTAAGTTAATTCAGAACTCTGCTGCTAAACTTTTAACTAGAACAAGAAAGAGAGAGCATAATCACCCCAGTGTCAGTGAACCTGCACTGGCTCCTGGTGTCTTTTAGGATTGATTTTAAAGTTCTTTTACTTGTTTACAAGGCTCTTAATGGTTTGGGACCGGCCGAACTCTTACTAACTCTGTCGTTTTATAATCCCTCATGGCCTCTTAGATCCTCGACTGCCGGTTTTTTAAATATAAACTCTCACACGAATAAGAAAATCAGCAGCTCAGCCTTTTTTAATTATGCCCCAAAACTATGGAACTCCCTACCCAAGGCTATAAGAGATGCAATCTCTGTGAACATTTTTAAATGACAATTGAAAACTTATTTATTCAGCATTGCTTTTAACTAATTGTCACTTTTCCATACCCTTGTTTTGTTTAATCTTTTATCTTGACATATTTTATTGATCATATGCCTTTCTTTATTTTAGTGCTGTCGTTTAAATATTCCATTGTCCTAGGCATACCTATCCTTGCGAGTAGCTGGTTATTGTACTTGTTCCTTATTTCTTTGCTTGGTTTTATTGCGCAGTATTTGCACTTTTTATTTTGCATGTTTTATTTTCTTGTTCCCTCATCTCTATTGTACAGCAATTTGAGCTGCACCAACTGTATGAAAGGTGCTATATAAATTAAAGTTTATTATTATTATTAATTGGCAAGTGATCTATTAACTAGGAGATTATTGCTCAGAATACTCGGTTAATGTTTGTTGGTAGGCAAACAAAACAGAGCAACATTTCTGGATTGTTGTTCAAGGTATTTCCTTTGATTTTAATCAGATTGTTTACACAGTTTTAACTTATTTTCTATGTAACGTTTCTTGTGTTATGAATTGTTAGTTGCATGTTGTTGTTACTCATCTAATAAAGCTTCTTTCACCTGTAGGCAGCATCCAGTGAAGCATTACATAAAGGAGGCTAAAAAACTGAAGCACAAAGCAGATGCAGAGGTAGGTTCCTTTGTTTGTTTTGTGTTAATTTACTAAAATGACTGCAGTCTGCCCAGCAATACACGTAACTTGATAACCAAACTGTTTGTTTTTACTCTCTGTGTCTCTCTGTAGTCAGATAAGCTTAGTAAAGCTTTCAACTACCTGGATGCAGCGATGTACTTTGTTGAGAGTGGCATTGCCATGGAAAAAGATCCACAGATTTCAATGTCTTCCTACACTATGTTTGCAGAGACGGTAGAACTGCTCAAGTACGAACCCACTTTTATCATAGATTATCTGCACTATAAGTAGCTTTTTGTAATTATTAGTTTGCAAAGTCATAGAGTGCAGGCTATGTTTGTGACACTGAAATATTTTTAAGTTAAATTCAAATCTCAAGTTGGATTTCAAGCTATTACATGAAGGTTTTGGCTCCATAACTGAATTTAATTTTTATGCATTAGTTTTACTGCCACATTCTCCACTCTCACAGGTTTGTACTGAAACTTAAAAACTCAGTGGACCCCTCTGCTCCACCCTCAGAAAAGGACTTTTTAGCTTTATGGTAAGGTGTAGATGATACTTTATGTGCTGTTTCTCCACACACCACAGTGTCTCATGAGATATCCCCAGCATTACTGGTTGTGGTTGAGCTTTATTCTTGTTTTTAAGCTTGCCACCGTCTATGTTTTGGTTCTTGGCAGCATTAAGTGACTTTCATTCAATTGTAATTCTTATTTGTCATCATTAATTAATGTCAGAGAGATGTTTATAACTCCAATGTCTTTCTGAAGGCTGTAGTATTATTTTATTATTATTATTATATAACACTTATATTGAAAAGCTGATAAAATATTAGAAACAATCGCATCTTGTATGATTAATGTGCTAGTTAGTAGATGTGTGGTATATATAATTTATTTTAATGTCCAGTACTGATTGTGCTAATCAAAGATTAGTTGAGGAAAGTAGATTGGATTTATGATATAAACAATTGGCCTATCTTGCTGAAAAGATAAAATACATGAGGAAAATAACATAAGAAAGCATGCCTCTGATTATCTTTAATAACTTTACACTAGACAAGGACTGAACATGAGTAAGAAGGTGCACAAACTGCAACACAGATGTTAGCTACTCTGTATGTTTTCTTTAATTGTGTGAGTTCTGAATAATTCAATAACATTTGATTGTCTTATAGTTTGAAGTGCCAGTCTCTCCTGCAGATGGCCATGTTTTGCCACAAACACAAAACTGCACTCAAGTATTCAAAGACCCTCACTGATCACTTCAATGTTAGTATTAAGGTATTACCATAACTCCTAATTTCCAGTGTGATTGTTTTGTAATTATTTGGGTAATATCTAATTAACACAATTTAGCACAATTAACACAAGCCTCATAAAATATGGACCTCTTTCAGAACGCAGCTCAGACAACACACGATCCGTCTGTCCTAACATCAAAGTAAGTCATCTAGTTTTCATGTTGCATTCACTGTTTGGGCATATTGCACTGAGCTGTCAGAGGTGTAGCACATAAAAAGTCTACATCTATTTATTTTTTTAAATTTTTTTTCTTCTTCTTTCTCCTTTTAAGAGTCACAGACACCCCGTCCCCCAACACGCCGTCTCCAGCCAAAACATCCACCAGCTCAGGTCCTGGCTCCACCCACAGTGGCAGCGGGTTGGTTGTTGACCCTGTCTGCAGCACCGTGGCGGTTCCCCAGGCCATTGAACAAGTGGCGTTCACCTATGTCAACATCACTACGTTGTTCTTGAGTGCTCATGACATCTGGGAGCAGGCGGAGGAGCTGGCACAAAAAGGCAGCGGTAAGAATGGATGGAAAAGAGACAGTGTTTAGCTTAAAGCAAATCAAAATATGTTCAGAAACCTACGTGGTTTTGAAAATCTCCTTTATTTGTAGTGGCACACACAGCCTCAAAATGTGAATCTGAACAGCGAAGCCACGGTCACCCTTAGTGACAAGATTGTGGAACCATTAGTAGGGAGGAACTCAATCGGCGATTAGGCTCACAGGCAGTTCGCAGATCACAGATATAAGCAAGAGCTTGACCATTCAAGGCTTTAAAAATGAGCAGTAAAATAAAAAGTGTTTTGCCTGCTGATACCAGAATAAAGTGCGTTGTGTTGTGATGTCTGGAGGAGATAAAAGCATGGATGACCTCTAGATGAAACTGAGACCTAATCTTGTTAAATGTCTCGGTTGGACAAATCAGGACTGCACGACTTAAATCCCACGAGCATCAAAAGACAGCTTGATGCAAACATGATGCCTAGATTACAGGCTTTTTTATATTTGTTAAACATTATTAGATAAGGCACCCAGGCTAGATGAACTACCACATGATGTAACACAGGACACATTACACACAGGCTGAAAGATCTGTTTGCAGTCACCCTCCAAATTACTAATTTAATAGATGGATGAACACAGCGAGTTCTAATGATTTTTGTGATGTTTAATGTTTTGAATATTTCTGTGTTTCAGGTATGCTGACAGAGCTGGACACTGTTATGGGCCCACTGAGCCTGACTTCAAGTATGAGCTCTATGGTCCGTTATACGAGGCAGGGCGTCAACTGGCTGAGGCTGGACAGCCAAAAGGTAAAGTGACCAACAACCAGCTGCTGTTCCTGGACCTGAACTGTCCCTCAGGCTTGTGCCAATTGTCTTTTTCTTTACTTCACATGGACATTAACTCATCTCATCAAAAAGGTAGACACAGGATGTCATCTCATGTTGGTTCTTAATGATTTGGATTTTCCCAGCCAGGATACCACACTGATCATTGCACTTGTTATTCATTGTTTTCCCTCATGTCCATTTTGATGTCTCTTTTTTTCGCTTTGTACCTTCCTGTTCCTCCATCAGCTGATATCATGGAATAATTTGGGAATCACCTGACCGGTAAAATGAAAGGCACTTAAAATTGTTCAAAAGTATGTTTGGACTTGTCATCACACATATTTAATTTCTCTTAAAAAGAGATTCAGTTTCCCTGTTTCAGTCTGAAATATCGGTTTGATTTGGATTCATGGGTTTTGTATTGTTTTTAATTCTGCGTTGTATTTCTTCCACAAATCACGTCAGTATCACCCATGAGAATTCAGGTGTGCATGTCACACACAAGGCTGAAGTCATTTATTATTAAATTTGTACTGATGACGCGGTCTAATTTTGACTATGTAGGAAGTAGGGATAAGTCGAATATGGGGAAAATGTTGCTGCCAAAAATTGATAGTGTGCTGCAAAATCACCAGATAGTAATCTTAAATCTAAAGCAAATCCCTTGTTGCCATCTGTATGTTCAGTTTTTCAAATGAATGTTGCCAGATTTACACAGCTCTAGATTAAGACTCTAGATATTGTGCAATAATACGTGCATTTCTAAGGATAATTAGGATAAAATACATGTTGTATGCAGGTTGAATTATTTGTAGATTGAGTGTTGCCCGACACAAAGATACATCTGGACACATTTAAATCACCATCCACATATGATTGATGAGATAAGGAGGCAAAGTAGGAAAGGTTTTATTATTTCAGGGGAGACGTACCTGTACAACATTTTCAGAAGCTGTAAGGTGTAGCTCTTACCTGTCTGCTCCTGTAAGTCGCTGGTTTGCATCTTCACTCTTGCCTGTGTCGGAGTGGACAATGATTGGATGGTTTGGTGGTTGGTGGCTGTAGGTCAGAGTTGTGGCAGAGGTGATTTTGGCTGTCATCTTTTTCTGGCCAGTAATGACAAGCAGTGGACTAGTTTGTCAGACCAAAGCAGACTAGATTTTATTATCATCATGCTGTTTAAAAGAAATAAATAAATTGCACTTGTGCCCTCCTTCTAATGGAGATTATTCAAGCATCACAGTAAGGTAAACATCTTAATTATAGATGTTTCTTGCAAGAACTAAAAAACAAAAAGGGGGAATAATTTTACATCCCCGACTTTCCTTAGGTTTAGTGGTGGATGTAGTGGTTCACATTGGCCGTCAGTTTGAGTTACCTTTTTGAAGTATAGTGGAACTACCACAGTCATGAAACTACAGTAGTGTTCCCTTTTATTTGTTTTTGCACCAGTAAGCTGCTTTCCTCTGTTTACCACATTTGTGTTGAGTAGCAAATATGTGGGAGTAGAATAAATGGCCAAACTTTAGCTTACTAAATAATGTACTTTTTTTGAGTCTTGGTAGTTTATTTGAGTGCATTATTGGACAAAAGAACACCACGTTCCCAAGACCAGCAGGACTGTGCTGCTCTTTGCTCTTGTTTAGTGTAACTTTTGATTCTAAGCAATAAGCATGAGTTTTGTTGGCTCGAATTTTTTTGTGAGGTGTCAACACAAGTTCTTGTTGGTACACGTGGGGATACAAAAATAATGTAATGAAATTGTGATACAGAAAAAGAAACATTGCTTTAGATTAGATTACTGGGTTTTGAAATGTTTCGCTTGTTAATTGAGTTGGTGTGTCTGTGCACTTACATAATAAAAGGGCTAAACAGGAATCACAAAGTGTTCCTAACTTTATTTTCTCACATAAATGATGAAGTGATATTTTTTTAAGTAAGGGGCGAGTACACTGGTGCCGCGGCATTTGGGATTATTTTTATATATGGATCATCGGCAGGCTCTTACCACGGATATCTACATTGCACACGAGGTCATTTTTGCATTCATCATTCATAAATAGTGCAACTGCAACTTTTTTTTTTTTTTTTTTTTTTTGGTGTTCTTGTCTTTTCTGACCTGTGGCTTTTATTTTCATCATCCTTGGCTGTTGGTGCTTTGTTTATGAATTACTCTGCAACAAGTTTACACTTCTTGTCCAAATGATTATTCACTGGAAAAATGCTCAAAGGTTTTTGAAGGTTGCTTTTTTTTCCTTTTGTTAAATATGTAAAGAATTTGCGTTGCAGTGTACAGAGATGAATAAACACTGGAAACGAATTTATTGCAGTTTAGTATTTTTATTAAGGAAACAAGAATTACAGTTTGATATTTGGTGGTAAAGTTTGGTAAATAACACATGAACAGTGAATTACATTTACAACATTTCTGAATTACTCTGGACATGTATCAAATTGCTGTAAACATTAAATAACTGTTGCATTTCAAAAATGTAAGTGCAACACAAGGAAATGAAATTGAATCCATCCAATAATACACCTTAATTTTATTAGTGTACTACAATATATACAATACAGTTGAATCTTAAACTGTCCAGACTGCAGGCAAATCAGATCAACTCAAATCAGATTTCTCAAATTTGCAAGTGATCAGATCGGATTTCTATGTCCCGACATCACCAACCCATTTGCATGGGTTGCTGTGGTATCGACGTAGGCGTCAGTAACTACGTACGCTGGTGACGCGGCTTTCCAATGCAGAAGCATGAGAAATGGAGATGCATCATTTTATCTTTCAAACAATCGCGCTGTCAAGTCAAGTCGCGGTGCAGAGGAGTCTGGTATACAGCCGCTCTGATGCTCGGATCACTCTGGATTTGATGTCGTTGTGTGTCGACACTTTGAAATACGATTTGAGCTGCCAGAGCGTCCGGACTGAGACGCATCTGTAGAAATCTGATTGAAACTGCATTTCAAACAGCCTCCAAATGTGGCTTGGATCCGATTTGCAAAAATCGCATTTTGTGTGTTTTTTTGCTGTCCAGACTTTCTAAAACCAATAAATGATAAAATCTGTATATGCCAAAAAACTGATTTGGGCTTGCAGTCTGATCAAGGCCTTATAGAACTCTGGGGAATTTAAAACTACATTATCACTGATTTGTTTTAAAAACCACATCAAATTGGATGTACTGTACAAAACTTAAATAGTTTATGTGTCTGATTCTCCAGCGAAGTTGGGGTTGGTGAAAGCAGGCTGCAACAGAAGAATGACAACTTAGTATTTACACTCCCATTAAAAACTTGACCATGCGTTCAAACCCAACCATAACAGGCTAATCAATAACTTACCACATCAACGTGACTAGCTGGTCTTGATGGTAGGCTCAAGCCGCTCAGTTTATACCCCCGGATACTGAAGACATAGTACAGCAGTCCAATTATCAGGACGAAAATCACAATGGCTGCAATGACGGCGCCAGCTATCACCCCTCCATCTGTACAAACCGAGATACACAAACACCGAAGTGTCAGCAGGGCAGTTAAACATACTTTTCATGTAACAGTTTCTAAAGCTGCCCAACACTGAAACGTGTCGTTAGCTACATTTATCTGACAACACTGGAAGAGAAAAGCAGAAGGTAAAAAATGACTAATGAAAGACTATAGATTCTACAGCAGAAAAGTCAGAGGACCCTCTGTAAATAAGATTCATCATCTGTGAACTGAGAATGTCTGAACAAAATTTCATGGCAATATATCGACCGACATTAGCCATGCTAGCAAAATAATGATGCTAATAAATCATGTGATGCCAGCAGGCCCAAAGGTACACAAATTGTATTTTTGTCACACTTACCAGGACCAGGACCAGGACCATCAGTGGGGAAAACTGGATTACCGCCATCATCTGTCGTGTAGTCTGAAAGAGAGTTTCACATAGAGAATCTTTCCTACTACATTTTATTTCTCCTGAGAGCTTTGAAAACCAAAATGAAAGCTGCACAAATGATCATGCAGTCCATCTGAATATATACGTATATTAAAAAAAATAAAAATAAAATCCTTACACTGGCGGTGGCGGCATGCGAAACCTCTCTTCTGCAGGCAGTTGTTGTCATTCCAGTGTCCGTCATCGTACATCTCTACGCAGTTCTCTTCGGCCACTTCCCCGGGGTGAAAGGCTGCATTGGGCTCACCGGCAGCCCAGTTGAGGAAGCCCAGAGACGTTTTATCTGTCCAGCCCCAGCCAACTAGAAAATCAAACATACAATACAAGGTTAGTGCACATATCCGTAGGCCTATATTTTCTGTGTAATTCAAAGCTCAGGTCCAAATAGCTTTATGAGAAAACATTGGTATCATTGTTCTTTTGTCCTTGTCTACACTCACAGTTGCTGTCCCTGGTGAGGCCGATCCAGATGTGGTGGTTTTTGGTGTAGTTGAGGTTCCTGATGAACTCCACCTCCGCTCTGCTGTGGATGGACGCCAGCTCCGCCTTGACCGACTGGCAGTAGTGTCGGGAGTCTGGCCAAGAGAAGCCCTGCTGACCGTTGTGCACGTAGTAACAGTAGCGGCCGTAGGGCATCCAGAATGGCAGACACTTCCCGTCACCAGGGGCGTGAGTCGGCGGCGGTTTCTCTGAGAGACCACATAACTTACATAATCAACAACGCTTCAAGTTTTAGATTGTAAATGGAGCTTTTTGTGTGTGTGTGTGTGTGTAACATAACATAATCAATCAGGAATAGAAGAGAGGGGAAAAAGTCAGTTCAGTTTTAGTAAGTGTTACATACCTGAGGAGATCTTGCAGATGTAGCGTTTAGCTTGGTCACACTTGGTGTCGTTCCAGGTCCCGTGGAACGCGAATGAACCGTGCATACTCACGCAGCCCTCATCCTTAATGTTGCTGGGCTCTCCTGGCCCCCATTGAGTGAAAAAAACTGGCCAGCCATCTGACCACGTGTAGGAGCTGTCCTCCTGCGTTACAAGGTAATAGAAGCTTGGGTTCAGCGGTTAAAATATAGTATATAAAATAAGTATATTTATATCTTTAGTAATTTGGGTGAACTGACCCTATAATGCAAATTTAATTAAACCTTTACTGTTTGTAAAATTGTAATTCATAAAATGTGTCACTGAGTGATTTCATTATACATTTTTGCAGTTGCAAAATATTTTTCTTCCAGGTTGAATGCTTTAAAGGCCTTACTTTCTCAATCAGCTTCTTACTTTGTTTAATGGGCTCCTATATGAACAAACTATTTTCTGCCGAACAGTTTTGGTCAACTCACTTTGAGATTTCCAGTGGTGGAAAGAACACTTACTCAAGTAAAGTATCAGTACCTCAAAATTGTACTTCAGTACAATACTTGAGTATTTTCATTTTCTGCTACTTTATACATCTACTCCACTATATATATTTGATAGAAATAGTGATACTAATTATATTTTACATTTAAACAAAACCATGATATGCATTTTTTGGTTTAAATAACACCCAAAGAGGCCAAATGATCCACTATTTCACAAAAAAAGCTAAGATTAGAAAAAAGTTTAAAAAAAAATACAGATTTGTGCAGCAGAACCAGTTCCACCTCAACCCAACAGTAAAATCCTACTTACACACTGATGAATCAGTATTAACAATCTAATGATGTCATATTATATATCAGTCACATGGCTAATTTTTCTGCAGAATGAGTACTTTTACTTTTGATACTTTAAGCACATTTTACTCATTATACTTTTACTTGAGTAGAACTTTGTATGTAGGACTTAAACATGTAATAGAGTATTTTTACATTGTTGTATTGGCACTTTTTCTGACAGTGGGTTGTTTGGTCTGACATTAGTGAAGTTAAACTCTTAATAAATAAAACCTAATGATGTTTTTAACTTTCATTTGAAACTAAGTTTTCAGGGGATTTAATGTCTTTTTAATATTAGGTAGTTTAGATTAACTATTGTGTGTTCCCTTCCTGACAGTACCTTGCGCCTGAGTCCGATCCAGGCGTCACCTCTGCCCTGCAGGACCACTCCAGCGACGAAGGCCTGGTCGTAGCTCATGTCGATGCTGGCCAGATTGCCTCCCTGCTGCTTGCAGGCCGCCTGAGCCGCGTCCCAGGTCGCTGGCTCCTCCACCAGCTTGTAGCAGTTCAGGTACCATGAGATGTAGCCTGCTGGGCAGGGGCTCTTGGTTGGGGGTGGAGGGTTGATGCTGCTTGCTGATGTGAAAACAAATGGAGAAATGTCTTCTTTAAGTAAGGCCTGAACAAAGATTGAGTTGCTGTATGTTTGAAATGCTTTCTGTTAATAAAAGGAACTGAATGTTATTTGAGCAGAAAGAATAACAAACTGGAGTGTTTACTGACATTTCTTCCTGGAGCAGACGAAGCTATGAGCCTTATGACAGGCGTCATCGTTCCACCTGCCGCTCACCAAGTGGTTGTGAGCTATCGCCACGCAGTGTTCCTGTTGAGAACGACAAGTAAGCTTCAAGCTATCTAACTATAAACGCAAATCACAATATTCCCACCTGCCCTGCTCCAATTATCATAAATAACTCTAAAGTAAAGTATCCTCACCGCTCCTCCTGCATTGTTGGGCTCCTTGTCGTTCCAGTTGGTATACAGCACAGGGCTGACCCCGTCACTCCAGGCGTACTGATTCTCTACCAAGAGGTCTGACAGTCCAATCCACGTGGGAAGCCTCAGGTCCCTCAGGTAACTAGACACAAAGTCTGGAGGAGAGGAGAAGATCAAAATGTAGAGCGCAGTCTCTTTGACCTGGAGCCACTGGACTGTTATCATTCTCTTTTTTTATTTAGCTCACCATTCTCATACTGGTCATCAATAACTGCCAGCTCTCCTCCTTGCTCTTTGCACCAACTCCGAGCATAAGACCAGTTGGCTCTGATGTCATCTTTATGCCCTTTGAACATGAAGCACTTATTCTTGAAATGCATCCAACCTGGAGGGAAGGAAAGTAAAGAGGTGGTATATTTCATGGATGATTATAGGTTGCATTATCAGGTACAGCTTGATTGCTGGATACATGTATTTGTGTATGTAATGTTGTACTATGCAAGCATACCCATCATATATGCAGTAATGATATTACATGTTATATAATAAGTAATGGGTAAAGCATGGCAGGCAGCTCCAAACAACAAAGCCCGTTTTAATATGTCCTGCTCACGCCTTGATATCCGGACATAACCTCGAGGTGGGCGATATGGATAAAATCCTCCATAATGGTATATCTGATTTTACTGTGATATTGATATATGTTGTTATATAGTACATTTTCTGGAATATTGGATTATGGATAAAATAACCAGCCAGGAATGTCTTTTTTAGGTAATCCATTGAATACCTAATAAATCAAGGTACTTGACAACATTGATGCAAAAAATCCAACATTACCATCAAGCAGTCATGCTCATTAAGGTCTAATACACTCAGAGATATTAACTGTGGTGTAAACAGCACAGAAAAATCAGACTAAATATACATTTATATAATCTCAGGGTATATATTTTCGTATTGCCCATCTCTAGATACTCTATATAGAAAGGAAATCGAAATACTTATAATTCTGATGAAATAAAGAAGTTTCAACACTGAAAGTAGCACCTTTTTCTTGTAGGGATGTATTTTATATTATTTTTATTTTAAAGAAGACTTGAGACTTTTCTTATTATCAACAAATCCCATAAAAGACCAAAACCAACCACGTGTTAGTCCATTGCTCAATACTTTCCGACTTCCCTGTGGTTTGTTGGGGACTATTTTCAGTGGCAGATTAATACACATTTGGTGCTCTACTGAGTATTTACTGCAGCACGACGTGTATGTGGGATTGAACATGTCAACCAGGGCAACAGTGTGGCTTATTTATATGTTTTTAATAGTTTATGGACAACAATGAAAGTACGGCAGAGAGGAATGAGCTATATCAGGCTTTGGCTACACAGACTATACTTGTTAGCAGGACCAATTCATTTCTTGGATCTGGTCTTTTCATGACATTTGTTGACAATAAGAAAATAGTGTATCAGGACGTATTCTCTAAAATATGTTCTACACATCTATCAAAATATAGCCTGCATGATTTAATAAAGAAAGAACATTTATAATTTCGGATGTTTCATGTCTATATGTATAAGAAGTGTGTGTTACCTGCAGGGCAGTTGCCCTCCCAGGGCTGTGTGGGTGGAGGAGGGGTGTGGACATCTCCGGGGAACTTCTTACAGACGTAACCTGCTCCAGCCCGACCACAGTTGGCATCGTTCCATCCACCTTAACAAGCCCGAGTTCGTTGAAAACATCACCACCAGGGAGTCCGTTCAGTAAACGCACACAATAAATAAACGGGTGTATGTGGCCTTAATTGTCAGATGAATGGAATTTTCAATACCTTGATGTCTGTTCATCTGAACACACTGTTCCTCCCCGTTGGCGTTGTTGGGCTCACCTGGACCCCAGTGAGTGTATGTCACAGGGGAAAAGTCCACCCACCTGTGCAGATAAAAAAGAGAAACCATGCTGCTTTTGTGAGCTCATCATAAAGAGAAAATTATCTCAGCAGAATGTACATTGTGCTGTTATAATGTCCTAGCATTTGTTTCATTATTCACTGTATATTGAGCAGCTCTGGGATTTGTTTCTAACGACATCCTTCCGTTTGTCAGTCTGCTGCTTTTTAAGATTTACAAAACATTAAGAAATACACATACATGTATTGTCCATTTGCAATGCCAAGCATCCTCATTCCAATCCAAGCTGCAGAAACCTCGCCCGTCCCCACCTGGAAGAGCAGTAGTACAAACATGATGCAAACATATTTCACTGTAGCATACTACAACATATTCTACTGTAAAGGAGTCAAAGACGAAGAAAAAAAAGGCGTACCATGCTGTTAACGTACGCCTGTTCGTCTTTGTTGAGGATGGAGACAAGTGAGGCCTTCTCATCGTAGCAGCGTTTCATAGCCGTGTGGAAGTCCACAATGTCGGTGTCATTGTAGTAGTAGCAGATGTTGTTGTTCTTCCTCCAGCCAAAGTTAGTGCCACAATCAGGAGCTGAGGGTTGATAAAAGAAACATGGAGATGATATGATAGGTAAAGTTTCATACTTACTACTTAAACATTCAAGTCAGAAATCTGTGCTACTTCAGCTCTAAATTAACATTGGAAATTGCTCAGGCACTAGGAAAACAAAAACATGACTCGTTCATGCAGGTAGGACAGGTGCATTGTGTGGATGCTTTACCTGGGAGAGGAGGTGGGGGCACTGGGGGCAGGATGGGGTTCTGTCCTTTAGCAATCACGCATATCCAGTCCTGGTGAGCGTCACAGTTGAGATCGTTCCACGAGGAGTGGGTCCCGTTGGTGCTGCTCACCATCTCTACACACTCCTCGCGGCCCTCGTGGTTGTTGGGCTCCCCGTGACCCCAGTTGGTGTGCGAGAGAGGTGTGCCATCGCTCCAAGAATAGCCTACGTAATGGGAATAGTCATGAGGTCTTTTATGTATTCTTCAGCTTCCACCAGGGTCCACTCTATAAAACGCACATTATACTCACCTCCTTCTGTAGGGTTGTGCTTGAGACCGATCCACTTGCTGCTGGCTTTGCTGTACAGAGACAGGAACTCTTCCTCCTCCTGACTGTGGATGCTGACCAGATTAGCTCCTCTGGCCATACAGTCCTCATGTGCTGCTCCCCAGCTCTTCTTCATGGACCAGTTCACATTGTGGAAGAGCTGCAATAAATCAGCCAATAAATCAGTACTGGAAAACTGACCACTGACCTAATTCAAAGAATGATGGTTTTAGCTGTGTAATTCACTGCCATATATACCCTGTAACAGTTTCTGAAGTGAGGCAGAGCTGTCCAGCCGTCCGCACAGCCCTGTGAAGGAGGAGGAGTCGGGGCCTTGGTGGGTGGGGTGATGTCGGGCCTGGGTTTCTCACAGATGAAGGCATATTTCTCTGTGCACTGCTTGTCATCCCAGAAACCACCAATTTGACCTGTTGTCATGGCCACACAAGTACCATCCCCGCTATCTAGAGACAAAAAGGACATTGGTATTTTCTATTGTGTATATATACAGTATGTTCCTGTCCAGCTGATATTAGGCTTAGTGTTCGGTCTGTACCTGGCTGTTCTTTGTCCCAGTGAGTGAAGGTGAGAGGTGCGCCGTTGTCCCAGATGTAGTCCACCCCTCCGGTCGTCCCTCCCCGAGCACGTAGACCAGTCCACCAGAAACCAGTCTTTCCTGACAGTACCACTGTAAAGTGTGACTGCTCATAACTGCAGTGAAACACAGATAGACAAGTGAATTGAAAACTAGCCAACCAGATAAGATGTAACATTATGATAACAGAATTTTGAAGATGCTAAAGTAGAACATAAAGAAATGAACAAGACTGTAGCAATGTTGGCTGCAAGTGGGGTAGTTCAAAAATTCAGAATAAATAATGAATAAACCAACTTAATTAATTAAAAGGTGAAGAGTAGCAATAATTTACACAGTTTAAAAAGAAAGGGAGGGTGAGGAAAAAAGTAAAAAGGTGCTACACGCAAATTGACATCTCTGCTTTTTGAAGAACTCACATGTCTCCGATGTGCAGCAAGAAGCCTTCCTGCTCTTTACAGAACGCCTTAGCGTCCGTCCAGCTCCTGGTGGTCTCCTCCATCCTGTAGCAGGAGTAGCCGTATGCATCCCAGCCCTGACAAATATTACAGAGGTGAGGCTATTGCATCGATTATCTCGTTACACGACATGCACTGTAGCTTTCTTTCAACAGGCATCACAACTTTGTTGTTTGATTAGAGTTTGTCCTACCTGAGGGCATCCGTACACGGTGGGTTTTACAGAGGGCACTGGGTAATGTGCTTTGGGCATTTTGCATATGTAGGTATTGAGTTCTGTACAGGACACGTCGTTCCATCGGCCAGTCTGGAACAAAGATGAAATTACCATCAAATGACCAAAATTCACTGCAAAGAATGAATAATGTCGGCTGCTTGAATTTTTCCATGCAGGGTGCACTCGGTTTTGTATCTGTGGTATAAAATGTATCTTACTGGTGTGTGTGTGTGTGTGTGTGTGTGTGTGAGTGAGTGAGAGAGAGAGAGAGAAACTATTTCTCCACCCTTCTCACCTGGTGTAACATCTCAACACAGTCTTCACTGAACCCATCGTGGTTGTTGGGTTCCCCTGGAGCCCAGTAAGTGAAGGTCACCTGGTGTTCATCAGACCAGGTGAACATACCAGGCACAAACAGGTCATTCAGACCAGTCCACACGTCACTGGTGACTGTAAAGGACAACCCCACAAAAAACAACTTCTTCAGTTCATACATGCCATCAGAATGTGTTATTGAAGCAGCAAAAACGTATTGAATTCCTTCAGTTTTCAGTTATAACACCTGTGGAAAATGTTACTTATTTGTAGCTTTTTTTCTTTTCTCTATCTCAGCAGGCTAACAAAAGCCACATTATTTGATTCAGATTTCCGTTCTGCTCAATAAATCAACCCTGCACTAAACTAATTCAGAAACACATAATATTTTATCAACATTAAACCCACACTGACAGTGTCAAAATTGGATCAGTACACCTAAATGTTTTATGTGGGAAAGAATAAGACTTCATTCTAAGTGTTACTTAAACCTTTACTTGTACCTGCTTTCTACTTTCTGACTTTCTTTGTCATTAAAACGGCTTTCACCTCCTATTTTTCTAGATCCATACCCAAATATAGGTAGCTTTCCAGCCAGCTCTGCTCCATCATTGAGAGGATGGATACGAGTTCAGCACCCTGACTCCTGCAGGTCTCCCGGGCGCCATGCCATGTCTTTTTGTCTTCGAAAGGTTTGTAGCAGAACTCTCCAAACTCATACCAGTCAGGCCCTGAACACCTCAGCTCTGTAAGAGAGAGGGAATCAGTGCAATTATCATGAACTGAAAAATACACTTCACTTTTTATTGAAAAAATAGTCTGTTCAGAGGAAAGAGTTTAATTTAAGGGATTATAAATGCATCTCAACTCACCGTCATCTGCAAACGTGTAAGACACAGCATAGTTTCCATCAAATCTGTAAAAAAATACATTTGTTTTTGAATTAGCCTCCCAGGACTGCTGCACTACACAAGGAAAAGAGATTTAGTTTGAAACTCAGCTACTTACTGTCTTGAGGTGATGCCATTCCTGGTGGAGCCGGCATAGAAGTTCTGTCCTGCAGCTTTCAACAAAGTACAATCTCCTCCTATGTCATTTGATATCACTCCAGCATGGATCGCTGCAGCACAGATGTTTGAGTCCTGTTAGACGAGACCGAGCAGAGACATATTTATGTATTTATGTACTTTCCTCAACACTGTACAGAAGTTGCAGTAAAGATCAGACAATACATTCACATACCCCACGATATACTGAAGTGCCGTACACACTGTAATAAACATTGGCACAGGCTGCTGGACAGTGGACACTGAAAGACACATCAATTCCATCAGTGTGAGAGATGAATGGAAATATCACAAAAATAACATTAGTGCACAGAACAGAATACAAATGCTACATATAATATGCAGTGCATCATATGTATATGTGTAAAAATAGTATTTCAGGTTTCACTCACGTCATTTTATCATTGGCAAAGTTGAAGTTGGGCTTATTGGCGCATGTGACTGCATCTGTTGAACCACAATTTTTCTGTTATTGACCATCAGTGTTTATTTGTGAAAGCACAGAACAGCATCACAGCAGATTTGTAACAAGTGATTTTCTTACAGTCCGGTGAGCATCCCAAGACGTCGAAGCGAAGGCCTGCCTGACCGCTGAACTCCAGAGGGAGGATGCGGACGTACTGAGCCGACACAGGTGTCCCCAGCAGCTGAGTGTCGGGAGTGTTTCTGTCCGTTGAGCCTGGGAAAAACTGGAAATCAAGAAAATCTAGAATGACAACCTGTCCTCAATCCTCACAGTTTGACTTTGAACCAGGAAGGTCTTGACAATCTCTTGGTAATGTTCAAGTTTGGCAGGTGGCCGTCTCTGCTTACTCACCTGCCCGTCAGCAGTGTAGTCAGTCCAGGTGGTTCCGTCCATACTGTGCTGGATCTTAAATTTGGTCAGCCAGTGGTCATTTTGTGGACAACCCTGGATTACTATTCCTGTGACTTTTCTGGTCTGGCCCAGGTTTACCTGGATCCAGCTTGAGGTTGCTGGAAGAGGGGACATTAGAGACAGTGATTCAACATTAAACTCTGTCTTCACCTTTAACCATGGATTAAAATACAATTTCCTATGTGTGACCGCTGGGTTAGTACGTACGGATTCCTGAAGGCATCCAGCAGGAATTTCCATGCAAACGGGCTTTGCTGGGAGTGAAGAGACCAATGGAGGAGGAAGCAGAGAGCTGGGAGTCTGTGATGTTCCCATCCTCAACACCCAGGCCGTGCAGACACACTGTGAGTAGTCAAATCACAAAACATTATCTGAGATTGTACCAATTCAGGGGCCTTTTGTGATACTCCAGGAGACATGGAGGTTGGATTTTAAAGTACTGAAAGTACTCAAAGAATAAGAAGAAGAGCTCACCTTTTTGTTCACAACTGTAGGTGATCTCCAGATATTTGGAAATAGTGGGACAGGGGTCCACCTCCACATGTGCGTATGCAAAGCAGATGGGATGGTTGTCACACATCTTTCTAAAGTATGGAAGAACACCTTCCACCGTGCAGCTTCCTACAGAACAGTGATTATCTTTTGGTTAAGTATAGATCAATATTTACTTATTAATTTGATATGATTTACTTTAAACAATTGCCAGTCAAAAGGCAACAATACACACTGTCAGGTTATTGCAGATGAAGATTATGAAGAAGCAGCGTTTTAATTATCTAATGCAGCGAAATACAGCAATTTCTCCATCTTAATCTTCTTTTTGCATTTGTGATTGTAGAATTTTACAGAGTCGCTACTGTGCAGCACCTCCTCCTGATCCATCCAGGTGAGGACAGATGTCACTATTCTTTCGTCCGTAGAAAGCCGACTGGATGTTAATTACACTTTCATGTGGACAGTGAAGGACTGCAGAGGTGTCCTGGCACACCAGCGCCGTCATGAAACCTGCAGCAGGAAGGATTCGCACATCAAGTGTTTAATTAACAACAAATTCATCAAATGTAGATACAAAGTTGAAGTGAATATTTAACTGATCATAACATATATCATATCAAGAAGTCACTATGCAGGAAGTCATGTCAAATAGCGAGGTATCATTACCATCATGAGGTGGAGGAGGCTTAGGCGTGTTTCCTGAAAGAGGAAACATGAGTATAGTGTTACCAACATGTATCAACACTCTAAACATTCTCTTCTGTTTGCAAGTGTCAACAACAATTAAAGCAACATATCTCACCTCTCCGCTTGCAGATGTATCCTCTTTTGAACTCACAGTTGTCGTCGTTCCAGTAGCCGTTGTTAATGAGTATAGACAGGCAGTCTTCACCGTAATAGTCGTCTGGGTTACCTGTGAAGAAAGATGAGGCAAAGAAAAGAGAATTCAGCTGTCATTTTTTTGCGAGACAGTAATTCTTAGGTGTTTTGTTTCTGAATGCATTCTCACAGAAATCGTGCAGAATATGTTCGGCTTTAAATTAACCTGCGTTCCAGCGTATGTATCTGAAAGGAGACCCATCTGTCCACTCCCATCCACCTTCAGTGATGGAGTCATGACCGCCCATCCACAGAGAGATACCTGTGGGACTCTGCGCAATCACACCTGAAAAGAAACAAAATACATTAAAAAAAAAAGTAAAATTTTTAATAGATCCAGAAAAAACAACTGCTCTTATTAGGACAGTGCAGTAGGAATAGCAGAAACATTGGAATTAATGACTTCTCTGCTATTTTCAAAGTAATCCAAAGGGCCGGATTGGACCCTTTGGCGGGCCCTAAATTTGTGTAGTGTACAAGTGTAGAAGCTGTTCACAGTTCAAACAGGTAGGGGTACGGGGGGCGGGTCTGTGAGAGGTAGGTTTGAATTTATTAAAGGTTAAAAAGCACAGAGGTCACAATACTGCCAAAAATAGCTCTACATATATCCACCAATCAGAACAGAGGAACAAACTGATGGAGGTTTAATCAGTTTATCAACATCATATGTGTAAAAACATACAGAAGAATAAATCATATCTGGGAAATTTAACAAAGTGCTTACAGATCTAGTTTAATATGTGACGACATCCCCAATAACTATTGTCTCCGTTTAACTCAACCTTTGTTGGCAGGTTTAGCACAGCCGTAAGACCGCTGACCTTGGAACAGGAGATCAGGGGTTCGATTCCCCGTCTTTTGTCCTCATTCCGAGAACCGAAGGTGAAAGCAAATAGCAAGATTGGCCATCAAATAGAGAATGTGAATGGGAGCTGAAGCCAGATAAATAGTTTAGCTGAAGCCAGATAAATAGATCTAGTTTAATATGTGACAACATCCCCAATAACTATTGTCTCCGTCTAACTCTACCTGTGCTGACAGGTTCAGTACAGCGGTAACATCTCCGGCTTTGGTACAGGAGATCAGGGGTTCGATTCCCTGTCAGGACAAGGTCAGGGCTATCACAACTAGAGATTAAAGACGGTACAATACAAATGCTATGGCAAGGGGGAGCCAGGATTAGGATCAGGGGGAGATTTCATTATCTTCCCGAGGTTTATGGGTACCAAGCCCCAATAACAACAAACTGAAGTAAGGAGAAGTAAGCATCTAATAAGGGCTACTACAAGTAACCCTCTGAAGTCTACTAGAAGTGATGTGAATGAAGAATAGGCATGAGATGGAGGGAAGGAGATGGTTACCATAATTTATTTATTGGTAAATGTATGTATGTACACTATGTACATTTCCAAAGAAAAACATGTAATATTATAGATAAATAAAATAGTTACATAAACCTTCAGAGAATGGTTGGTGCAAAGAATATGCAGGCAGGATGGAAGCTTAAATCAACGATCCCGAGAGTGTCACTGGTGAGTGAGTGAGTCAAGACCAGAACAGGATAGCCTATCAAATCTGAGTCTGAGATTTAAAGTGGTACAAAGCCTCTGGGCCCAGTTTAGAAACTATGAGAGTCAACACACCAATACAACACCCACACTCAACTGGAAAAGACTTTCACAAAGGTCTCACCTTGTATGAAGGCCTGTTCAAAGGGATCAGTGATACTGACGAGGTCTCCTCCCTGGTTGACACAGTCGGCTCGAGCCTCTCCCCACTTCCTCATGGACAGGTAGTTAAACAGGTAGCAGTAGTCGTTAAAAGGGTCAGACATCCAAGAACCACATTTCTCATTCCATCCTGTGACAAACACAACCCACAACAGTTCATATAGATAAACACACTCATATTATCGGTTTCAGATCATGCTTGAAATGTAATGATCAGTGTAGTATCAAGTTAACCTGGTCCAGATGTTGGGGGCCGGGGAGGAGGTCCTTGTCCCTTGGCTATGGAGAGACAAGACAAAGAATAACTACGAAAAACAACATGAATACGACACGAGGCATATGAATAAAAAATATAGCATATCAGACCTTTTTTGCAGATAAATTCCTTTGTGGCAGTGCAGAAATCATCATTGAGTTTCCCAGCTTCTTGGTGAGTCATCCCTCTGAGGTGCACACAGTCCTCGTTATCCTGCCAGTTGTCTGGCTGGTCGGGCGCCCATGGGAGGAAGTCCTGAGATCCAAAGACAAAAACAGCCCAGATTGAAATGTTGGATCTTCCCAAGAATCCCAGGATTTTCAAATATTTGTGATTATGGGGATGACGTTCAAGATTTCCTTTCTTGGTGTCAAACTGATATCTTTCTACAGTTATGTGCATCACACAATATGTTCATGGCTTCATCACTTACTGTAGGAGTTCCATCGGTGTATACAAAGTGGTTTTCAACATTGATATCATTCAAACCCACCCAGGCTGACCCTGGCATGTGAGCTGCAGATGAAAAACAAGAACATCGAGATCAAACAATATATTTACATAAATATAATTTCTTGGTGGATTATTTCATGAGAATTGGATGAACTAGAGTGCTTTCCTGGCTGCTCACCAGTTAGGAAACTCAGTTCTTCCTCAGAGTGGAAGCTGGTCAGGTGACCCAGCTCTCTGTTACAGTGAGCTTCAGCATCCTGCCAGTTTTTCATCGTCTCAGTCTCAAAGTGATAGCAGAAGTCCCCATACAGTAAATATCCAGGGTCACAGTGGGAATCTGAGGTAAAAACATTTAACAGTTATTAATGCAGCTTTAGCTAGACAGTATGTGAAGAGGGAACATGAAGTGTGACTGACCAGGAGATGAAGTTGGTTTGGGGTTCTGTCCACCTGTCATCTCACAAATGTAACCCAGGCTCTTGAAGCAGTTGGTTGTTTCCCATTTGCCTTCATAATTTCCTGGAAGAGAGAATATAAACTCAGCTGATGTTGGTCTTGCAATGCCAGTTTAGGGCGAGAATGGCAGAGCGTAGATTCTACCTGTGAAGACTTGTCCACAGTCCCAGAAGCCTGCAGTGTTTTTGGGCCAACCTGGACCATAGTTGGAAAAGGTAATCGCGGTTTTATCCACCCATTTGAAATCCCCGTCCTGGTCCTTATCTGGTAACATCACAAAGCGGAAAATTAATGGAATTTATTTATTGTAAAGATAACAAGACATTTTTGTCATTTTTGTCAAAACATATATAGTGTGTAAAGTACCTGATAAACCAATCCAGATGTCAGGAATGTCCACTTGGTGAAAGTCTGGAAGGTACCCGTTTATGTAGAACTGCTCTTCTTGACTGCACAGGAGGAATGAGACACAAATAACCGACAGGGTAAGATTTCTGCTGTTACGCCTTGCTCTGTGTAATTAAATGCAGCATAAATTTTGGTTGCAACCATGAAGATCTTACATGCAAGTGAGATTATGTAACTTTGGCTGGACAGCGGACACAAGTGGAAATTTCTATACAATGACACTGAATAATTTAAAGCAACTGACTTCATTTGAATCAGTTGCTTTAAAGACATTATCATTAGATGACCTGACTGAGTGTGAGTAGAATGGGGCCACATAAAGGAAACAACAATGTCTCCTGTTAGTATTTAAAGCTGCATTAATTACATTACTGTGTTTTACATACAACAACAATGGTTTAAATGACTATGTTTAGTGTAAAGGGTGTTGCCCACAGACCCATAGATAATCCAATCCTGCAGTCCTAAGCTACGGAGCTTTTTAGCCTTTTTTAGCTCAATGTTTTGGTTTTCTAGCCCACATCAGGCAGCAGTTTTAAGTGAAAAAGATAAACCTACTGTACACTACCTACCCAGCAACAAACAGGCAAAGTTAGCAACTGGTTGGTGAGCATAGTGGAGAATTTGGCAGCTAACGAGCCAGATATTTCCCTCAGGAGTTAATGGAAACCAAAAACTGAGCAAAGAGAAAATGAATATTGGACCTTCATCAAATCAATGAATGCAGCTTTAACATTTGTAATAAAACCATTGATTTATCTGTGACATGCCACATTATATAGTCATAAAGTCAGTAAACTGACTTAGTAATGTCTTTAAAATTGGTGGTGGTCACACCAGACCAAGTAAGCCTTTTGCAGTGAAACCCGAGTGTATGGAATATAGCAAGGATGCGAGGAAGATTGTGCTATTTCTTCTTTCAAAAGTTACATAGTGTCGCTTTAAAAGCAAAAATGCCATTTTTGTTCAGTCCTACCTGTTTATAATCAGCAGGTGGGCCCCCATATCTGAGCACTTGGTGAGGGCATCATGCCAGGTGGTCAACAGATTGATATTACTGACCAACCAATAACAACTGCCAGCGAAGCTCAGCCAGCCAGCAGGGCAGATGGCTGGAGGTGAGTTTTGGAGGAACAGTAGGAAAAGGTTAGAGGGAGAAGCATCTAAACAACATTATTATACTTTTATGATGAAAAAAGAGATATCATAATGAATTTCCAAAACAATCCAGCTTACTGTTCAGTGGTCGTTTACACATGTATGCACGCTCATATCTGCACACATGGGATCTCCATTTCCCAAATTCATCTGAGGAATCTTTGATTATTGCAGAGCATGTGCCAGCCTGTGCATCACTGTTGGAGAACACGTGTTTAAACCTTGAGTGTACAAATCAATATTTAAGTTTAAATGACAGGTATACAATATGATATCTTACACTGTAGGTTCACCGTCGCCCCAGTTTGTGTACCCAACTTGCTGAGCATCAGACCAGGTGAACTGACTGTTTCCTGCTTCAACTTCACATGAAATCTTGTTGCATTTCTGGAGAAACAAAGCTCATCTTCACACTGATGTACTCAATATTCATATTCAATATTAAATAATAAAGAGGCAAGTGAGCTTCTTAATGCCACTCTATGTTCCTCTCACCAGTGTGGAAAGCCCAATCCAGAGGTCAAACCGTGATGGGTCCATTGTTCCTGTGACGTACAGCTCTTCTCCTGCTGTAGTAATGGACACCAGGTCTCCTCCTTCCTGCACACAGTCATATCTGGCTGCCGACCAGCTCTTCCTGGTGTCTGCCTTCAGCTTGTAGCAGTTGGAGCCGAACTGTCTCCAGCCGCTGGCTAAGTCACACTGTGGGCTAGGATTCTCTAAAGAGCAGAAAAGAGAATATGTTTAAATGTAGTTAGTCTCCCATATTCAGCTCATGATCTAAAAGAACCACACAGTATCTGATCTGAGATCATTTCTGATGAAACTGGATCAATGTTACATTGAAGATAATTATAAGTATTGTGGGTTTTGCATAAATTCAGAGAAATAATTGCTGCCTTAATGAAAACCAGCTTTATTCCACTTAGAGTTAGATGTCATTTTTGTTGCCTGAGTTGCTGGGAAGATAATACAAATGCGATTGCGTAGGGTAAAAAGGGTAAAAAAGAAGAAGAAGAAACTTAATAGCCTAAGAGTTTCAGCTCTACAACTTCACAAAACAAGATCGAAAAATCGAAAGCAGTATGGACACTTGTTTGTGGACGTACCGTTGACGTGCTTGCAGATATATTTCCTCTTAATGTTGCAGTTCTCATCATTCCACTGTCCAGAGCTGTATCCTACCACCTGACCACAATCCTCCCCAGGGTCATCACCCCAGTTATCAGGCTGGCCTTGCATCCAGTTACTGAAACAGGAGAGAGGTAATTTTTGATAAACACATCCTCGAATGTGCACTTATCACACTTTTATTCATGTACAACTTTAATTAATTGATCTTGGAGTGGTAACAGTATTACATACAATAGGTATGGTATAAAAGGACTCCCATCACTCCACTCCCAGACACCTTCTGAGACTTGGTCAGTCAGGCCAATCCAGTAGATCTCTGTGCTGATTTGTGTCCTCACCCACAACTAGAAAAAAAAAGACATAAAAAAATACATTAACCCAGTGTGTGAAATGTTAAGAGAACATTTATCAAAGCTTGTTTCTGGCAGCTTGTGCGTGTCGTCTCACCCTCTCGTGAATGTTCTGAATGCTCATCAGGTTGCTGTTCTGCCCCAAACAAAACGCGTTAGCCTCCATCCATGATTTTGTATCAGTTGAAAAGAAGTAACATTTACCCTCATTCTCCCTCCAGCCTTGCGCACACTGGCAATGAGCTGCAAAAACAATACAACATACTGTTACTGTGCACATGTATGACCAAAATATGATATACAGAATAGAAAGAATACATTACAAAAGAACAGAGCAAAGTAAATATGTGAGACAGCACATCAAGAATACCACCCTCCTCTTTGGCAAGTTAGGAGTTCTTTTTTCTGTTGTTGTGATACTATTTATCCCTGAAAAGGTCATTTTATTTTGACTTGCCCTCCTCCAGAGAGGTCAGAGCGCTGCTCAAGAATGCTGAAAGAGTGATAAAAAAAAAAAAAGTTGCACCGATCTTTCTGTTTGTTCAAGATTTGAACAACTCAGGAGTGCCATAAGCTGCAGTTTCTGTATAGGCCACCAGATGCTGGCCTCTAGAAAATGGTTCTGAAGTGACTTTAAAAAAAAAAGAAAATCAGATCAATAAGTTTTTTTACAAGAAATTAGATTCTCACTAGTTGACTTCACTTCTGTGTCTAATGTGTGGAATATTACTCCTTGGGTTCTTGAGGTATGTAAACTCAAGTCCAAGGATCTGGTGGACCTCAGAGATCTTGATCACTTATGGTTTTAAAGTGTCAGCCAAAAGTTGGGAGCAAAAGCAGGATTTTCAGCCTGTGTTTCGTGTGGATGCTCGTAGTCACAGAGGCTTTAATCCTTAAATTTGAGGCTGAAGAGCTTCCTACTCACTGCACCATCATGCTTCTCAATGAAACGCTAAGATGTGAGTTTAATGGTCAATTAAATACATATTAAACACAGAGGTCTACTATTACGCAGATAACAAGACATAAAGGAATAACATCTTTCAGTCGGGAAGAACAGTAGAATAAAAGTGCTCTGATTACTTTTCATGGTTGATCAGTAAGTCAGTAAGTTGAGCAGTGAATCATTTGGATGCCCATCAATCATAAAAGTCCCATGACAGATCCACAGTCCAGCCATGTCAGTCAACTCTCAGCACTTCATACAAATCTTTGGGTAATGTTTGACTTTAACAACTTTTACAGACACTGTAGAATCACATGTTTCACACACATCCATAATGGGTTGAAAGACCACAAGAAAACCACCACTGATGCAAAGATGAAGTGTTTTCCACCTCGCCATTGTCTCTCTGCCTGAAACAACACGCTACCATACAGTATATACTAAAAATCTGCTTTCAGTACCTAAAAGACAAAACCATTACACTCTTCAGCTTGAATGTCCCCTGATACAAAATATACTTCAATCAGATCATGACAGAAAGTTTCATGAGAGGTTCACTAGCATCCACTGGAGCATTGTTAGGATGCTTTCCATGTTTTCCCTTTTACACAGTCCACAGGCAAATTTATGCAGGGTAGGTTAAGATTGGTTGAAAATTAGAGGAACAATAAAGTACAAAAAGTTTAGAAGTCTCTTGTACAATACATTTTTAAATTCTTTGTCCTGATAATCAGGCTATTAACCTTAAAAAACAAGTAAAGCTTCTTCTGTGATATCCATGAGTGAATATACTGTTCAAATTACTGCTGAATAAAAAAATAGAATTAAAGAAATTTTAAAAAGAGCTTTTTTTGATTTCCACTGTGGGAACTGATTGACATTAATCTTTTTTCTACCCATCTTTTTATTACTTTTATGCCCAAACGAAATTTTCATTCGACAACATTCATGTTCACACAATCTCCCTTCCTTCTCGGGTCTGCTCATCTTGTGCTTCATGCACTTTTAATCGTTTCTTCAAAAATACAGCAGAGAAAAAGTCATTTAATTAACCCCCCCTACAGCTGCCTCACATCAAAACACATTAAGTTAAAAGCACAACTTTCAGTTCATATTTCCAAACTAAAACCCAGGTCAATGCTCTCTCACGTTTATGCTTTGACCTCCCCATGGTTGGAGTAATCATAAATTTAACTCACAGGGATCAAAAGTGTCACAATCACTACAAAAAATGTAATCGAAAAGAGGCTTACCGCAGGCAAGAAGAGCAGCAAAGCTGAGCAGCTGCAGAAGCATTCTTTGTCTTCTGTCCATTTTTATGTTTCTGTGTTCACCTCTTAAAGTGTGTTTGTACACATCCTAACACCCCTCAGCCTGGCAGTGTGTGTGTGTGTGATGTGCTCTAGCTCCCAGTTACGAGACCTCTGAGCATCTTCTCTTTAATTCACCTCTTTTCAGCATTCGTCCAGGGTCCAAAGACTGAAAGCAGTAAAACACAGATGACCAACACTTGACCTCTTCACTCATTTTCTACATTACAACCTACAGTAGTTTGACACCAAATAAAACATAAATAATTAAAAACAAAGTTTGCTATTTTGATTTGACAGTGTGCAATATTAAGGATAAAACATCGGAATTTCATATGACGCACAACAAACACAAATGTGACAATGCAAAATGGACATATTTTCGAGGGTTAAAAAAAAACAAAAAACAATTATTTTCTTCTACATGTTACTTCTTGCTGAATGCATATTCATGTAAAGCCCTTCGAGTTTACTTTTTACCCAATTACTTTACTAATATAGAGATTGAGATTTCATTTAATTAAATTTCTGTGCACCATTTCATTCTTTGTACTAAATAATAATTGTTGAAAATTGTAGAAATTCTATGAGCTGTGTGGTATAGGCCCCAAGAACTCATATCACACAGTACATAATGATAATACAAACACACAGGAGGTCATATAATTTGATTCTTGAACATCACAAACTATCAGTGTTCGTGTAACTTTTTACAAGTAAAATTCAAGCACTTTTCACGCACTGTGAAGGTACCTAAACCAAAGATTTCCAGACTCTCAATGCCTTTATCATCACATCTAAACTGTTACGGAGACAACAAACCAATATGACGACAGGATCGTTTCATTTCAAATATTAAAAAAAAACTTTGGTGAGTGATTGTGTAGCTGAAACAAGAATTATGTTGAAAATCAAGCATTTTTCAAGGCGTATATTCGAATTCAAGCATATTTCTAACCTTGAAAACATAACAGTTAAAATAGACTTTGTATGAACCCTGTTAACAATTCGTGCATCAGGAGCTTCAGGCATCTTTAATAACCTTGTGCACATCATATTTGACACAGTGAAATCACAAAGTCCAGAAGACAGTTTATAACAATCACATGTCAACTGTCAATAAACTTTATACTGCCAAACATCTGCCTCCAACTGTTACTTTTTAACTCGGTTTAATAGGATGTTACGAAACAATAAAATGAAAATTTGAAATCAAATTCTCATTTAGATGTCATATTGCTCAGCAGACATAGCAGAATCAGGAAAACTTCCAAGATTATCAATCTGACTTGTGTACGAAATGCCTACTTAGTGCCTGGTATACAGTCATGAATCTTCATTGAGAAGACACCCAAGAGTGTCAAGGTTTGTTGGAAAATTAACCACGAAACTCCCACAAACTCTGCAGCCTGATGGTGAATGTTGTTGGTGACTTATAATAACTCAAGTGACAGTTTTAGAAAAGGGGCGTATTTACCACATACTCGATTTCTGCAGTCCTGACTGGAAGGCAAAATTTCATAAAGTGTTACAGGAAAAATAAAAAAGAGTAATCCCACCAATGAACTTTACACATTACTTTATTGTACCAATTTATACCAATACAATGTAAACAAAAAAGCAAAAGATGAAAGCAGTCAAGAGGAGGAAGAACACAAAGTACAGTAAAGTTTACAAAAGACTCAGTATCTGGCTCATTTGCTAACAAAGTTGGCAACAATATTGATAATATATTGTTGATAATATGCACTAGTATTAATACCGGCAGAACACAAACTGTGCAATAATATGTATTATTTCTAGTATAAAGCATATATAGCATTTCTCTTATAAACTCTGTCAGCCTATTCTGAAAAACAAAACTGTTGCTGGAAATCATTACATTTCTCTTACATATGGTAGAAATAGGCGTGAGAGTTAAATAAACAACTTCAAACTTCTCCATTTAGGACGAAAATATACTCAGACTTCACATCTATTCTAGGAAAATAGTGCACAGCAATGGATTAGATAGTGTAGTAAAGAATAATACCAAAGATACACCTATCTTATTATACAAAATGTCCATATATTAAAATATAACGCAACCATCTGCAGAGACAAACCTCGGGTGAGTCTCATACACATCTGAATGGACTCTGATTAGGATTTCTGACAGTCCAGCTATCGTCAAACACAAACCTTGAATTTGAAAATCTGTCCCTGTCAGGTTGAACAGATCTCTGTACAATAATGTAAAACTGGAAAAGAACGGGCGAGGCGCACCGTATTGCTCTGATCAGTCCTCGACTCTCAGGAATATAGTCACCAAACCTTTCTCGATTCTGAGGTCGAGGTAAAATGTGGTGACTCAGGATTCAGGATTCAGCAGGCGGTTGAACCAGATTTGCATCTACACCTTCCTACAATGGCTGGTGCACTTTTTTTTTGTCTTTTGGCACTTGCAGCAGTTAAATTCCTCAGGACCTGTCACCTCCTCACCAGTGGCTGATTTGTCTCAGTCAGCAGTAAATGATTGTTCAAACACAATTACAGGCAAATCGCTAAAAGCTAGAACCTGCTGGGATACGATCCAGCTTACCGCAGCTGGAACAGCTGATAGAATGATTTTGAAAATCACGTTTAAAAAGTCTAATAAGATCAAAAGGAAATGTATCTGACATCTTAACATCGTATCTGAGATTGACTGAATGTTTTAATTGCACACGCTGCACTGCAAACAAGTGTGTTGAATCCAGTAGGATCACATCTCCCTGGATCATGAAAATAACGGCAGAGTAAACCAGAGACGGTCTAAAAGAAGAGAGCTTTGAAATGCTTTCATACTGGCCCACTATACAGTCTAGAGTTTAGTAGTTCTCAACCCACCTCTCATTCTCAATATGTTAGTATTAAATACATGGCTCAGCTACAATTTTCCCTTTAAAAAAAAAAAAGTCAAAACTACGTCAAGGCAGTCAAACAGAAGAAAATACAGTACAAAATACTACATCACTGATTGCAAGTAACACCAGCAGGAGGCAAGAAGATGTGTCATTTTGTCAGAGAAGACTTCAGATTCTTCAGATGTGCACTTCAAGTCAGTAAAATCTCCCTAATATTCCTCAATCACTGTGTGCAAACTGAACATCGGCGACAGTGATGAAGTTGCTGGGCGAAATCGCTCCATCACTGTCTGTGTGCTTCGTGTTGTGTGCTTGTGCAGTGTTCAGATCTGATGCCGACCTGGCAGTCAGTCACCTGGTAATAACTGGGTTGGGTTGGGCGGGCGGGCGGTCACATGCAGTTGGCCACGTTGCTGGAGCCCTGGCCGACATCCCTGATCTGGCTGACGTGAGACGAACAGACAGCCACTCCGGCTCCGGCGCGGCAGTGAGACACTGAACCCACCAGCTCCCATCTGATCGGCAAACAAGATATAAATCACAACAAAATAAACAATGTAGTCCTAAACAATACAGCAGTATTTTTGAGGAGCGTAACTATTTAAGTATGTAACAGGTTGAGCCCTGTTTCAGTATCATGAAAGACCAGTCACACAAGCTTCAAATGTTGTCCAGGCTACCATTAAGTTTCATCCAGTTTTAATGCTCAGGTAACAGAATTCTGATTTTATTTGTGACTACACAGCCATCTTTAACCTGAAATATTTGATTTGTGTCTTTAAATCAGTTCCAATGTGCAGTGTGCATATTGCAGGGTTTCTGTTTGTATTTTCTGTTTTTTGTTTCTAAATAAGCGCATTCACCCGTGTTGCCAACGGGTTTTCTTATATTTCATGCATTGGTCTCCTTCAGCCACTTTAATATCTAACAAGAACCAAATGCAAGGTGTTGATAACCTCAGCTCTTAAATTACTGGCAAAACACAGAGATCCTTTGCAAAGCTTAATATTGAACAATTCCTCAAAAAGCCATATAAAACCCCCCACAAATGTATGTATGTAAAACAAATAGAAGTGGTATTTATTTTTTGTTCCTGAAGCAATTAGGCTGGTCAACAGTCTCAGTACAAGAGATGGTCATTTTGCCTTTTGTAGAGATTCATAAATGCACTTTTGACATAATGTGCCTTTGTGATGTTGGATATTGTTAGCCAGCTACGGTTTGGCCGCTGCCAAATTTCATGATCATATCTGGTATTTTTAGATTGTTCTAATGTGTATTTGTGTTTCAAAACTTACTTGCCACAACTTGCCCCTTGAGGGACGAATTAAGTATTTTGATTTGAACTGAATATCTATTAGCAACAGACAACCAGCTGCTTTACAGTGTCACACCTTATGGTTTTTTCTTTCTGAGCTATTCACAGATTGCCGAGGAAAAATGGGAGTTGGGGGGCACACGAACCTCATGTATGGAACCACCTACAGTTTATCCTGATGGGTTCTCACCACAGAAGGTTCCAACTATGAAAAAGAGCTATTAAACCATCCCAAATCCCACCACGATACCTTAGAAACACATCACATCACACAGTCCTCATTCATCTCCTCCTCACCTGTTCATTCGAGGCTCAAAAGCCTCCACCGTGTTTAGGTAGATGTTCCCATTGTGACCCCCGACTGCGAACACTCTTCCCATTACTGTGGCTACCCCGACTCCCCCACGGGGCGTAGTCAGCTCAGATACGTACTCCCAGCGGTGCATTCGCGGGTCAAAGCGCTCTACAGAGCTCAGGGGTGAATTGTCATCAAAACCACCTTTAGGGAAGACAAGAGAGACAATTATTAAAAATCACAAGAAATGTATCTCTTACGATGGTTTTGTGGAAAAAGCTCAAGGGTCAAACAGGAAACTGGCATGTATGATATTCCCTGATATAAAATAATAAGGACACATGTAATCTGGCAAACAACACGCTCAGGTGTAATGACTGCTAACACTCATTTGCTTTGAGAAGGATTATGCTGTTATGAATGGAGCAGACACAACATAAGGAGTTCATGTATCCATACTAAGCACATATACAGCTGTTGACTAGGCAAAATGCCACAACACAAGTTTTAATGAACCCTGAGTGACTCTTTAATTCAAGTGGTACAATAAAACTCTCACACCCTGTAAATCAGTAACCAGATAGCTTTACAAAACATGAACTTTTGTCTTCCGTGATTCACGCATTTGTGTATAATATTGTAGGGTGTGTATGCAGGGGGCATGTGACCTGGGTGCATCAAAGGAAAAAAAAAAGAGAGCCCACGTAAGAGGACGAAACACCAGTAAAATAATGACAAACTGTGTCAATTAAAGTCACTGCAGTACAAGCAAATGTGATCAGATGTGAAGAGATGAATATTACGGGTGTTTGGAATCTATTTTAGTTTATTTACTCCCCTCACCCACTACATAGAGGCAGCCATTGAGCTTGCTGACTCCATTTCCAGCGCGTCGCTGGCCCATCTCGCTGACCTCCATCCACTTGTTGAGGTGTGGGTTAAACCGCTCCACACTGGATAATGACGCCACGCCATCATTGCCTCCCACTGCGTATACGAAACTCTGGCAAGGAGAAGTAATATAGCAGTGAAGTCCAGTGTAGACTCATATATCAGTCACAATTGATTGGCTTTCCTCTACAGTCTTACCCCCAGTGCCACAGATCCCACTCCTCCTCTGGGTGTGTTCATCGGAGCCACAGCGCTCCAGCAGTCACATTCGATGTCGTAACGTTCCACATCGTTGAAGCAGGAGTTGTCATCCAGACCTCCAATAGCATAGATAGGACCACCAAGAGCTGCCAGGGCTATACCCCTCCTGAGAAACACATACTATCCTTGCTCAAAGCAGTATTTCTGCTGTTTACCCAATTCCCTATGTAAGTGTAGTAAATACATACAGTAGATAGTAACTGTACACTGGAAGAAATGTTGAATGTATTAATCTGGCCTGTTCCTGAACACGCAAGGGCTGAAAAAAGGATGTCAACAGGAAATAATGAAATCAAACTTTAGGCTGGAGGTTGTGAAAAGTTGGCTTCTTAATATTACTGCTATCAAGCACCAGACCATTAATTTTCACATCCACTCTATTTGGAGGTTTTGATTTTTTGAAAATCATATTTTTTGTGTGTGAAAAGCACAGCCTTATGAAGGCTAACATGGAGAGGAAAAGAAGCTTTTTTTTTTTTTTGGTTAAATTCAGCCACCGTAGCGTGATAGCACTCTCCCAAAATGTAAGCCAAAGAAGAAAGTCCCATTCCCATTCAGTGTATAGTACTGTGTGCACCTCTTGGTGTTCATGGAGGCCTTCATCATCCACTTGTTGGTGAGGGGGTCAAACATCTCCATGTTGCCCAAGTGTTCGTTACCATCATGGCCCCCAACAGCATAAACCTTGCCTAAGGAAACCAAAATCAAACAGATATCAAGTTGAGTCTTTATGATCATGTGACCTGACCAGTGATTACAAATGATGACTGGGCCTTGATACTGTGAGAACAAACTAATTAGAGCTTTTTTGACTAGTGACAAGCAATATTTTACAAAGATAAACGTTACATTTTCAGTCGGTAAGTTGTAGGAATCTGTAATCCAAATATTTCATTTTCTAAATCATCTTATCAAAACTCACATATTAGGGTGTTGTATTTGTAGAAAATGTCTGCAAGATATACACTCTGTTGCCAGGTTATGTAAATGGCAACACTGCATTATACAGAGAAACACTGTGTTTATACTGCAATATAGGTCAACTGCACTACAAACTGCAGCCTTCAAAATGATCAAAAAGTTGATTCAACACCTCTCTAAAACAGTTTCAACAAAAACTGAACATTATAACCTTCATGAAAGTACAATTTCTTGCAGGACTGTATTAGACTGCATTAGTTTTAGCTAGGTGTTTGTACCTAATAACGTTACAACAAAGTGTATAATACATGTCATAAAGTTTACCTGTGCTCTTCAATTTCTAAACCTAACTTTCCATGCCCCGTCTTTAACTTTCTGTACTGTTACTATATATAAATCCCTTCTTACCCCCTACAGATATTACACCCACGTGACGCCGTCTGCTGTTCATTTCAGGGCCGAAGAACCAGCTGTTCTTAGTGATGGAGTAGCACTCGATGCTGCGAAATGGGTCACCAGAACCCCCCCGGCCACCCACACAGAACAAAACCCCTGAAGAGGTGGTAGGAAAGAAGCAAATGTTGGCACAGCGAGAGAACACACATCATACTTTATGCCCATGGGTTGAAAGATAAAAAAACATAAAAAGCAAATATGACCAGCTATTACTATTACTATATGACACAGAAGTTATGACATTTTTGTAAATTCCCTTACGTTATGAAGATGAGACTGAGCCTGTTACAACACACAAACACCCAGAAAGGCATTTATTTTATAAACGTAGCTGTGTATTTTTTTAGGAAGATAAGACAAAGTGATCCAAATGCCATAAAATCAGTGATTACATGTTCAAAGCCACCATTTAAGTGCTACCTGCAGTGTGTTTCCGGGGTATCGTACGGACTGAGTACTCAAAGTCCAGCACCACCTTGTTGCTGAGGTGCAGGTGGTAGTTCCTGGCTTCGTCCATCAGGTCACGACAACTCAGGTTACCTTTGATCATCTCGTCCTTAGCTACTGTTCCAGTCAGGAACTCTACAGGGAGCAGGGGGAGGCGCACCTGAAGGAGACACCAGCATACACTTTGTATTGTGGTTGTAAAAGTGATTACATAAAGAAGTGAACATATTTGCAACTCATTTCACACACAGTTACAGTATGTAGCTTTACCTTCAAGTAATCAGTAAAATAGGTCATAACTTTACTAGAACACACACAGAGGTAATTCCAAACACAAATACAAAACTTTTGGAGATATTAAATTCAGGAAGATGCAACATTCTTTTACGCAAGCTCAATCAAAGCATACCCTTCTGACTTAAGGTATGTACTCTCTAACCTGAGACATGATCTGGTCCAGCCAGGCCTCATGGTGCTGTGGGTTTGCTTTCAGCCATTTCACTGCTGCATTGTACACCTGTGTCTCTGAGTGGATATTGAGCTCACTGGAGGACAATAATGTGCGTAAGTGCTGAGGAGACACGCATGTGAAGTCCTCACACTCCACTACCTCGGTGAAGTGTTCGCAGGCATAGCGGTCGGCCATGTCCATCAGGTCCACACGATTATGGCTCTCAGCAAAGGTTCGAACTGCCAGGCAGTTGGTGGGGTGGAAGTGGGCCTTCATGTACTCACAGCAAGCTCTCGCCACCAACTCCACCTGACAGATTCAGAATCAATAAATCAATTTTAGAGATTATCTCAATGTATTACACAATTGAATTCTGTTCAATGTACAAACTGTCTTAACATTTTAAAATAAGTGTTTGCTCATCACTACACTCAACCTTTCATTGAAAATGCAGAACCTTAGCTCATGTAAAATGGGGAACTAAATGCCCGCACGGCCTGTTGACTGATTGCATTTGTGCTTCTTTACCTGAAGGATGCAGGCAGCATAAAGCAGAGGCTGGACATTGTCCACAGTTAATGTGAGTTTGGAGGAGTAGGCAAAATGCACCAGGTCCTGGATGGCATCACCATCAAAGTCCTTGATTTCTATCAGTTCCTGCTTAGCCTCGGACATCTCTGACAGGAACATGGCCCTGGGGGGAGAAAGAGCAACTTAGACAAGAACAAGGTGAAACAACTCCCACAAAGCTCTGTGTGAAAATATACATTTTGTCCTGACTACTCCACTGGTGTCCATTCCGGAGGCCCATAGAGTACATATGTATACTTTCACCCAAACTCAAAGTGTGTTAATACATGACAATCTGTCAGGCTGTCACCATCATTACATTTTACATTGAAATGACATGATATTTTTAAGCAAATTGTCATATTTTGTTATTTCATACTAAAGTGTTTTTTTTTTTTCAAATAGCATGTGCTAAAACTATTGTGCAGGCCTATCTTAATGTATGTCGTTTTCCAGATGTTAATATACAAGAGGGAACACATGCCATGTTTCCATCTAAGCATCTTTGGCCCAGTGACGAATAAGGTTTTCAAGTTGACCAAAAATTAAAATAGGTTAAAACTGCACATCAAAGTAATTTTTGCCTTTATTAGGATGTTATTTACATATTACTAAAATCTTATTTTCAAACTATGTATTTTAAGTGTTTTAATTGAGAATCATATGAAGACACCAGTCATACGAGATAACGTTAATTAATTTTCAAAATATTATCATATTAAATATCAAATTAATACTTTTACTAAATTTATAAAGTGAGACAGCAACCAATATTTAGAGCTCAGAAAATAAAACTTTCACAATTATTTTTTCTCATTATAATGTGTTTGCCTTACACATGACCCTACTTTTTCCAAGTTCTTTACCCACATTTTTACACTGCAGGGTGATTTAAGCTGCAAAATGTCTGAAAATATTTTACAGAACATGGCATCATACTGTTATTGTTTTCTCAACTCCATAAAATGAAATTATATGTTTTAAGGGAAAAATATCAGCGTTATCCCGCCTGACTGCAATTGTTACTCGGGGGGGG